>RBNK01001264.1:0-16501 GCA_003990785.1 Endogone sp. FLAS-F59071 | reverse complement strand
CACGATCACAATTGATCAAAGCCACTTCGCCAATCAAATCATTACAAGGTTTAACATGATGGACACCAAGCCAATCAGTACACCCCTTGATCCATCCATTCAACTCAAAGCTGAAGGAGGAAAATCCACAGACCAAAGTCTATTCAGACAAATGATCGGTAGTATAATGTACCTGATGATCGGGACGAGACCTGATCTAGCTGCTGCTGTCAGCATCATCAGTCAATTTTCGGCCAATCCAATGCAAGAACATCACCATGCTCTCAAACGATTATTAAGATATATTAAAGGAACAGCCAATTATAAGCTGTGCCTTGGACACGATCAGGATCTAAGACTGATCAGTTTCAGCAATGCTAACTGGGGAGGAGACATTAACACATGACGATCAACCACGGGATATATTTTCAACATATCAGAAGGAGCCATCAGCTGGTCAAGCAAACGCCAAGCAACCGTTGCCCTATCAACAACTGAGGCAGAATATATGGCATTAGCATATGCGACAAAAGAAGCCATTTGGCTACGCACCCTATTGGATGAGCTAGGATATTTGCCGAATTGTGCAACAACCTTATTTGAAGACAACCAATCAGCAATCGCCCTCGCCAAAAATCCAATTAATCATGCTCGATCAAAGCATATCGACATTCAGCATCACTTTATTTGAGAGAAAGTTGAATCAAAGGTAATAGATATCGTTTACATGGCGACAGATGAAATGATAGCTGATGCATTAACCAAGCCACTTGTGCGACCAAGACTTGAAACATTGATCGCAAAAATGGGCTTATGTAACTAACATTTTTAAAAAAAAATTTTATGTTCTTTATCATATCATTTTTATCACTCAAGTAGTACTTTATATATAGTTATTTGCAGTAAATGTACTTCATGGATGCCATTCATGATGTACAGTTGAACATTTTATTTCTATTTTTTATTTTTTTATTATTTTTTATTTATTTTTATCGAGATATATCAAGCAGGGGGAGTGTTGTAATTATTAGCTTATTATATCTCTCTCCTATCAATGATCGATGCATCAACGATCGATGCTATATCACTCGATCATGGCTTAGATGATCTTTGTTTTGTATCGACTAATCATAAATTAGCATTAATAAATACACGCATATTGGCTTCATTAGCCAGTGTGCTCTTTTACTCCAAAACATACACATTCGAAGATCAAATTTCAACAGTATTAACCAAGCCACTTGCATGACCCAGACTTGAAATGTTAATTGCAAAAATGGGCTTATGTAACTAACTTTTTTTTTTTTTTAAAAACTTTTATTTTCTTTATCATGTCATTCTTATCACTCAAGTAGTATTTTATATATAGTTATTTGCAGTAAATGTACTTCATAGATGCCATTTGTAATGTACAGTTGAACATTTTTTATTTTTATCAAGATATGTCAAGCAGGGGGAGTGTTGAAATTATTAGCTTATTATATCTCTCTCCCATCAATGATCAATTGTATGTTACTCAATTATGGCTTAGATGATCTTTGTTTGTATCAACCAATCATATATTAGTATTAATAAATACACACATATTTGGCTTCATAAGCCAGCGTGCTCCTTACCCCCAAACACATATTCAAAGATTAAATTTCAACAAATATATCCAATATAATAAATATGATTCAGCAAACACTCCTATATTGAGATATGGAACTATAAGCCCCCATTAAGGTTAATTATACAAAAGATCTCTTAGATATAGTAGACTATCAGAAAATGGTTAATTAATCTATGAACTATTTTACTAAAAGCTGTGAACTATTTTACTAAGAGCTATAAACAAAATAGCTATAAATATAGATACTAGTCATAGACTATAAACTATTATTGATGAATAGTTACAAATAGCTATGAACTACTCTAAAACTCTACTAGAACAATATTATGAACTATAAACTAGCTAGAACAGCCTGTAAACAGCCTATAAACAGCCTATGAGTATGGATGCTAGTCATAGACTATAAACTGAAAATAGTTTCCTAATAATATTATATATAATAATATAGAGCACTTTGCAAGAGTATAGAATGTGTTTATTTCAAGTTCTATTACCAGTTAGAATATGCATTGAATACAGCTATAGATGCTCTAGAACTATTGGATCTTGGTCTCAATAAGAATAAAAGGAAACTTAGATTAAGAATATATCAAGTCTTCAAATACTAGCTAACAGTGGTACTATATTTAGGAAGACTAAGTTTCAAGCACTGGAGCTAAATAAAAATCAGCTAGTGCCTGAATGTCTTTGATACCCTTTTAGAGGACTTTTACCTAGAGGAAGCTTCCTTATCCTCCAAGGATGATGCAAATAAAGAATCTATACTCAATGAAGTTCTTAATAATTTCAAAGTGTTCAAACCTAATGGTTTTGACAATCCTACTGAAGTTATAGCTCTCAATGAGTTAGAAGCTTTTGGTATTATAGTCCTTGATAATTTGATATTTAAAGCCTCTATAACTCTTGACTTCACAGCTTTTGAGATCTCTAGAGAATCTGAAGTCTCTGAGAACCCTGAGACCGATACTACAGCAAACTTATGAGTTATCCCCCAAGCTTATAACAATCTACCTCTAGCCTCTAAGAATAATATAGTCACTTTCAAAATCTCTAAAAGCTCTAAGGATGTTTATCCTTTAGATTATATATAGCTATTAGCAGATCATTAAACAGCTTAATATAGTAGTCCTTCTTAATGACTCTAAGTCTCTATAGTATAATAATTAATAAATAATTAAGCTTCTTAAAAGTTTCAATATAGACCATAATATCATCAATATAGATATTAACTTATTATCTGATTAGATCTTAAAAGATCTTATTTATTACTCTCTAAAAGGTAGCTGGTGTATTGTATAATCCAAAAGGCATCTTAAAGAACTTATAGTATCTAAAAGATATAATAAAAGCTAATCTGATAATAGCTTAAAATATTATCCCAATCTGATAATATCCTAAGTAAAGATCCAGAGTAGTAAAATAGATAGCTTATCTTACTTAATCAAATAGTATATCTTATTTTCTTGATATTATTTTAATGATAAATTATATATAGTTTACTATTCTATGATTTCTTCTGACTCTTATTTTTAATCAGATTCTCTGTTTAAGAAGATTACTAGTCCAATATCTATTACAATTCTTATTATATTTAAATATAATATATACTTCTTATAGAAATATTAATACTATTTTTAAATATTATTTCTCTAATATAGTTAAGCAACTAATAGTATCTAGAAGAAAATCACTTACTATCAGAAATGATCTCAAAGGTCAGCTAGTTATTCCTAAGGAAATAAACCAGTTAGATTAATATTGTTATTATCCTTCTATATAAGACTTTTCTTTATCTTTCTGAAGAGGCTTAATCTAACTTCTTTCTTTTTGTAAGGGGGTTTCTTCTAAACCACCTATAAGGAAGCATCTGATGATACTAATCTACATTGAACTTAGGAATCTCTGAATATATCACAAGATTTCTAAGATATTGAAAAGTACTTTGTTTCTTGTAAAATTATTAATTATGATTTTCAGACTTATAGTCTTTTAGTGCTCTTGATATGTGTAAAAGAGGAGTAAGATCTTTAGCTTCTCAAAGGATCTTGAGTATGTACTACTATTGAACTGAAGTTTTATTAAATAAAGAATTGAGGGATATTTATATAAAATTCTCAAAGTACTATATGGGTAACTGCCCAGATTACTACTTAGAATATTATTAGGTAAGCTATTGATTTAGAAGTTCTAATCATTATTAAATAAGTTTTCATTATCTTCAATATAGGTATTGACTATATTATCAGTGGTACCTATGAATTCAGTGATGCCTATGTTGGCAGTGCCTACAAATTTAGTAATGCCTATATCAGCAGTACCTATGAATTTGGCAATGCCTATGTTGGCAGTGCCTATGAATTCGGCAATGCCTATGTTGACAATGCTTACAAATTCAGCGATGCCTATGTTGGTAGTGCCTATATCATCTTCTGTATCTAATTCAGATATAAAAATATCAGTTTTTGCTTCTAAACAGTTGTTATCTACTGGATATTTCTCTAAGAGATATTGTAATAATGTTTCTTCATCTGTATATCATAAGTTTTTCCATTGATGAGGTATCAGGTTGCCAAGATGTTTCAATGTCAAAGGCCAGTGTTGAAATACATTGAAGGTCTTTTTGGCTATATATCTTTCCTACATTGTCAGATCTAAGAGTTCTGTAGATTCCTGTTCAGTTGGTTCTTGAAGGTTCTCTTATCTAAGTTATAAAGCATATCCAATTTGGTAGTGGCTTCTAAATTGTCCTGCAATATTGTTTAACTAGTAGATGCTAATATTTCTTTTTGTGAATTCCACCATGTCAATAGTATCCTCTTAGGTTACTCTAGTATATAGTTGTGGTAGTTCATTATATTAGTTGATAATTGCATTCTCCACTATATTCTTGATCTGTTCATAGTTTGGTCAAAGTGGAGTTAAACATCTGGCAGTATTTCTTTGCTGCAGTTGAGTTGGATAAGATTCTTAAATCCTCTGGGTTTAGTAGTTAATGACAGGCATAGTTATTATATTTCTGCAAATATTTTGTTGATGCCTTTTTATATATCACTCTTACACTTTTTAAGTTCCTAATCTTCTCCTTAATAACTTAAATCTCTACTTTCTAAGTTATATCTATTACTATCTTCCTGAAAATAGTTGGCTAATTTTCTTTTATCATCAATAATATTATCCAAGCTGCTGAGGTCAATTGGGACTTCCTGTAGTTTTTTCTCAAAGATATCTTCCTTACCAATCTGTATCATCCTTTCTTACCAGATATAATGCTTCTTATAGTTATAATAATCATAATAGAACCTAGTGTTCTTGATGGTTTTCCAGATAAGTTATGATGGAACTTTATCCCAGTAGCAGTTCTTATAATAGTCTCACTCATTGATCCAGACCCAATGATGATCCTTGAGATAAGGCTTCTTTTCTTTCAGATTTTGTTATATATCTGGATGGAGGTGTCCAAAACATTTATAGATATCCCTGAAGTTCATGACCCAGTTGTTCTTGCTAAAAGCTTCAGTCTTTCCATGATAAAATGCTTGAGTACCTTTTCTGAAAACCCTGGGAGAAGCCTCAGCTCTAAGGGGGAAATATGAATATGAGATATGTATGAGAGATCAGAGCCGAGAAATTTAAAGTGACGGTGGGTTTTGATATTGCAGACATCGACGTTGAAATAGATAGAGCTAGGAAAAGGTGAGAAGTCGTTGATATTAGTTGCTATGAAAGTAGATGGATAGAAAGCAGATGCGCGCAGTGAAAAGGTGATGAGGATGAATGGGGCACAGTCGAGATTACATGCATAATTGGCCGTTCGACGATGATATGGATGCGGCGACTCGTTGAAGTAATCCGCAAGGTCCCAGCTCGGTTGTAACTTTGTGCCGTTCAGAGTACTCGCGATGTCAATAGAGGTGTCTTTACTCTTCAGAGCTGTTAACTTATCATTTTCTGCATCGAGAGGGATGTCGACTTGCCATAGTATGAGATTATTCGCAGCGAACTTAACAAACTCTGGACTTTTCTTCCCCTTGATAGCTTTTTTGAGGTCGCTGATTCGCTCACTCTTATCGATTTTTATAGAAAACGTGTTAAATTCAGGATCTTCGCGCAGAATGAAAGAGTTGAGTATTACGTCAGACAGAGCGAGAAAAAAGAGGGAAAGTTGGTTTAATATACAAAGCCGTCGTCTGATTCCTGAGGTTTTTTGTTTATTATAGGACGGGTGACGGGTTTTTATTTAAATATGGGGTGGCATAGATTACTTGGACGATTTTAAATCATGTCTCCCAACCTCCACGCGCACCACAACATATCCTCGCTCGCCTTCAACCCCTCCCAATCTCGGCTCGCCGTCGTTTCCTCAAAACTCACTGGTTCGCAGTGGACTGGCTCCATCTACCTCTCGGAGCTCCTCTCTTCCCAACCCGTGCAGTCGACCCTCGCCGAGGCCGATATCACCTCTCTCACCAGCTTTGAAGCACCCTTTCTTCTCGACGCCTCCGATATTTCTGCCTCTAATAAGTGCTTTCACCTCTCTGGCCCTGCCGGCACATCCTCGCTGTCTGACGGTGTGACTCGCGAAGTCGGGTTCTCTGTATCAACAAGTGGGTGCGCCGACGTCGCCTGGGTGAATGAGTCCACGTTCGTGGTGGGAAATGACGATGGTGAGGTTCAGCTATGGCAGTATGATGTTGTAGTAGAGGAGGAGGAGGAGGAGGAGGACAAAGAAGAAGATGGCAAAGAGAACTCGGCGCAAACGGACGAGCGGACGTTACGCATGGAGGTAGCCATGGTGGAGCATTGTGGGATCGTGTCTTCGGTCGCGGTCAGGGATCAGCGGATCGTGCTAAGCGCGTCGTGGGATCGGAGTGTGAGGGTATGGGATCTTGGCATTGAGATTGAGGCAACATCCTCGTCCGAAATCTTTCGTGGTATGTGGGCTCGAATCCATTTTTGTGTTCTCTTTTACATTTCATCTGTTCATTCTTACATCTCCGAGTAGGCCATGACGGTCCCATCACACGCGCAATATGGCACCCGACCTCCGCTTCGCTCTTCACGACCATATCGCGTGATGGCTCCCTCAAGCTCTGGGACATCCGCAAGAAAGGAGGCTGCTTCGAGACATTGCGTGGCGTGTGGGACGGCTCAGCACTATTGGACATTTCTTGGACGGACGAGGATCCAACGGATTGTTGTGGTGGGGGAGAAACTTTCGCCATCGGTAAGCTTTCCCTACTCAGATAGCTGTGAAATGATATGACTTTCGTATCTAAACCGAACGGATTAACCTGCCCGATTAACTTCAAAAAATGTCCCTCACGCAAACTTGCCCCAGCTACTGAATCTGGCATCCTAACCCTTCACGATCTCCGCGCTCTCGCCAAGCCCATCTACACGTATACGTCCCTTTCTCTCCTTCCTCTCACCCACATACGCTTTTGCCCTGGACGAAACGACGTCGTCGCACTGGGCGGCATCGATGGGTCCGTCCGTGTCGTCAAAATTGGTCAAGGAATCGTGTATGAGGACACTGAGCATCATGCCGCCGTAGGCGGCTTGGCCTGGTGGGGTACCAGCAAGGTTGTGAGTGGGGGTTGGGATGGTGAGGTGATCGTAAGGGCTGTGGGCTGAGACTAGGCGTAGCAAGTTGGACTAGTTATGCACAGTACAGTGTTTTTGCCAAAAAGTATTATGTTTCCAATAAAGAACATGAAAAAAATATATATTGTATTTCGTCAATCGAGAAAGTTGGTGACGTGGGTATTATTTATCAAGTTGGTCGACCTGGGATATGCGTTATCCTTCTTTGCCCTTTTTTTTTTTTTTTTTTTTTTTTTTTTTTTTTTTTTTTTTTTTTTTTTTTCGATACTTCGCGAATATTGGGTAGGCTTTAAGCCCTTGTGCACAGAAACTCTGAACCAATCTCTATTAGTTATAGAATATCAAATATATTCCCTGATGAATTTGATGTGAATGATGAATTTGAGGTAAGAATCATTAAGTGCTGACACTTGGAGATCAAAAGTAGTTTGCAAAGTATTGGTGCAATGAAATTGCTCATCAGGAAAATGGTTTTATAGTCCGTGAACGGTATTTACTAAGAGCTACAAACAAAATAGCCACAAGCATGGATGCTAGTCATAGATTATGAACTGTATTGCAAAATAATGAACAGTCTACAAACAGCCTGTGAGCATGGATGCTAGTCATAGACTATGAACTGAAAATATTTTCCTGATGCTGACCTGAAGATGATTTGATAAAAATTGGTCCGCCTTCAAAAATAATCACCCATATTGATATATGCTTTCATGCAGTGGAGAAAACAATTCACAAGCTGAGGAAAGGCAAACCCTGCGATTCATATTCCTTGTAAGCTATGTAGTTTTTTGCTATATTCTCTATTATCAACCATATGTGCCATAGCTTACAACTATGTTCAGCCAAACCTGCCCACAACAGTCCATGATATTATTATCCGTAATAGTCCATATATTTCTGTGACAAGTGAGCAGCAGAATGAGCGATGCTCTGATGAAAATATTACTAGGATAAATGGTAAATGAGACAATACAATACAAATTCAACTAGCTTTAGATGCCTTGGCTGCTTTGACAGTAGTTGAGGCAAGCATGCTTTTACATATAAAACCAGGTATAATGAACCCCGCGATAACGAATAGGCCCGCAAAAACACTGACCAAAGACTGTTCGGGAACCTCATTCCCAAGCATTCGCATGGGGTTCAACCATGGATGAAATTGGATGTGCATAATTGCCAGTAATACAATTGGCCCCCTAAGTTCACTCATTTGTACACCATTCCGTTGATAGTTACGGACGAAGAGGACAAGACAGGCGATGTCAAAGGCGCCCTCTATGCACCAGGAGCCAATGGGGAACAAGCGCCACAAGTAGAAGCCCATTCGAATTTTGCTATATGGATAGAGTGCGAGATCCCCATTATGCACCCTATCGTTGTGCAAATTAAAAGTGACGATATGATCATAGCATCGTAAGTGGCCTTTTTTTTTTTTTTTTTAAAAAAAAAAGAATTATAAATCAAAATGGTAGTCGGGGAGAGGAAGAACTTACACAAGGTCAGCAAACCAATGCGACATGGCAGTTAGAGAAGCGACGATGAACACGGTGCTTTTGGGTTTCTTCACTGCAGCTGCACAGATTCCACCATAAAAGATGCTCCAGAGGAAAGCCATCAAGAAGCTATGGTCCCAGTCAATAAAAGTTAGGTCAAAGCCTAGTTGCTCGTTCGGGTTCGCATCCCATTGATTAAAGCCAAGGATTAACAAGAGTCCATCCAGAATGTCGAGAAAGCCACCGCCAAATGTGAAGATCCACAGTGGAAAGGAAGGGTAGAACGACTGGATTGCGATTGCTACAGCAAGGTGACCAGAATACATGGCTGTGAACGGATGCGAAAAAAAGTTGCATTTGGACTCACATGATCATCCTCGTCGCTAAATTTGTTTCTTTAAATACAAAGAAATTACTATCTTAAGAAAGGTACTTATAAACGTTATTTCATTTAATAAACCATATTTATTAAAATTGATAGATTAATTGATATGCTAACTACTTATTGAAATTTGGTAAGAAACTGAACTTTCAAGAAGAGTAATAACGGTTCTATAAAGAAGTTATGTGTGATCTTAGTAACACATATATTTACAGCGTAGAGATCTGGAGTAGCGTAATACACTATTGCACATAGGTATACACTAAAACAGTGTGATCTACCCAATCGCGGTTCTCACCATCGCTTCTACTACTTGCACTACCAGCACCCTGTTCAACTCCCTCCTTTGGCATCTTTCCCACAGCCTCTCCATGGCCTCCACGCAGTTCTGCTCCCCCACCACCTGTCGAACAGCTGCTGGGACCCCTTTCTCGATAAGTATCTCTCTCGCCAACCACTTTGTTCTTTCCTTCTCCTCTCTCGTGCGAACCGGCTTATCATCACGCCACTTTCCATCAGGCCATCCTGCCTCCATGGCGTTTTTAACTAGCGCGAGCACAGCATCGATGGACGTGAACTTGTCGAGATAGCGCAGGAAGGTACGTGAGATCGTCTCCGTGTAGGACCGCCGCAGTACCTCTTTGAGAAGGTTAAGGGCTGTGCGACGAAGCCAGGCGCGATTGTTGGCCATTGAGAGATGGAATGTTTCCTCGATTAAGGCAAACGAAGTTTCAATTAGGAGGTCGAGGTCCATAGCAGAAAGGGGGCGAGCGGTCGGCGTCATACGGTATTGCGATCCTGCAGATACAGGTGCTGGCAGAGTTTGGTTCAAAGGCGAAAGACTGTCGAGCTGCTGCATAGCTGCCGCAGGTGTGAACTCTCCGAAAGTCGTTTGGGGCCCAGCGACAGGTTCAACCAATGACACCGAAGACGATCCCGCCGAACTCCCGGACGCCGATGTCAACGACGAAGATGAGTTCCTTGCCCTTAAGATGCCGCCAAACTTGTATATGCTTCCCGACCTCGTCCCGTTCGCATTTCCATTCTCCTTTATATTATCATTCTTTGAACCTCCGTTCGCCTCTACGTCCGCCTCGTCCGGTATCACCTGCTCGGCCAACGGCGATGTTATCCTCCTCTTCCTCATTTGTCCCTCGTTCTGCCCTATTGCAAGCCCAGTGGCCGTTGACACTGGCGCACCTGACACGCTAGATGCGGCGGTGGATGCCGAACCCCTGCTCGAGCTCGAGCTAGACCGCTCGCGCTCGCGATAGGGCCCGTCGTCGTCGCTGTCGTCCAACATTGAATTGATAAACCCGCCAACCACTGACCATCTCGAGCGGCCGTTTGTTCCAGACGATAACGTCGCCGATTCTTCCGTGCGCACTGGGGCAGCTTCGTCGTCGCTCTCCTCCGTCCCCAGTATTCCGCCCAAACCCAAATTCCACCATCGCCCTGTCTCCTTCTCGTCTCCGCCATCGCCTCCATTACTCGTACCTGGGCCCTCTCCATTCTCCCTCCTCGGCCGACCTCTCGTGGCCGCGCTCTCATCCGCCACCAAGGCCGCAAAGCCTCTTACTGAGGACTGACTATTGCTGTTCTCCCCATTCGGCCCTCGTCCCTGCCTTTGCTCTTGTCCTCTATCCGGAAGCGTGGGCTCCCTTCTCATTCTTTCTCTACTAATTCCGTCCTCCGCTCGCCCCCAAATTTTTGCTTGCGTCACGGCCGGCGGGGCGATCAGCCCCATTTTCATATCCAACCCCTGCGGCGCCGCAACACCTGCCGTATACGATCCTCGATCATGTTGCTGCTGTAATAGACTCGACCTAGTCGTCTCCTCTCCATTGAATAAAAACGGTCGCCTTCGTCCCTCATCCTCACCAAACTCTTCTCGTTCGTCCTGCATCCCGTTATACACACTTCCACTTGTCCCCGCCCCCCTCGTCAACAGTGACATAGCCCTGCTCGCCACTCCCGTGACTGCAAACGATCGCTTCTTCTCTCCTTTTCCGGGTGCCGCTGGTAGGGCCGTGCCCCCAACCTCCTCCGCAGCACTCGCCTCTTTCCTCAAGAACCACGCGATGATTTGGTCTCTTCCAATGTCTGGATCTTCCACTAGCGCCATCAAGTATCCCTCAAGCTGCCTGCCGATCTCCTCTCCGTCCATTGCGGCGCGGTGCACCGACCCACGACGCCACACGCCAGGTCTATCTAGAGGCAGGCGGAGTTTAGCCATGCGGCGCGGATAGCGCTGCACAAGCGTAACGTGGATGTTCTCAAAGTCAGTATAGTTGCGAGTGATAACGTAGCCACCACCGTCAGACAGGGCGTGGGGCGTTGCGGGGCGCTCGATTTGGATCATGTAGAGGAGGGACTGTTTAGGCAATGGGGTGCCCATGGTCGTGGACTGGGGGGATATATCCATGATGTTGAAATGGATGGTGTCCGGAGGATAAATAAGGGATGGTGGAGGTGAGGTTGTGGCTGTCGTCGCCGTCGCATTGGTGCTGGGTTTGGAACGGAGCGAGTAAGAGTAGGAGGAAGTTGGTGAAGGGGTTGGAGAAGTCGAAACAGAAAGGCGATTGGTTGACATGGATTGCGTGGCGCGTCCCGAGATATCGCGAACGGGAATCTCGTCGGAGAAGGTTCGACGATGGCTACCCGGTTTATTTGCCGAGTGATCACCGTCTCGCATGTTGATGGATGCATCGCTCCCACCCCTCGGTCTTCCGAGCCCGTCGTCATCGTCAAAGCCTCTTCTTCGGCTCTTCACCTCGAGGCCATCCACCGGGTCGTCCGACTCGCCCAACATGAGCCCGAATGACCTCATGGACGGCTGGAGGGACGACGAGCTCAACGACTTGACCGGCATAGGCCGTTCAGGCATCTGTAGTTCGCTAAAGGGCCGCGCACGTGAGCTAGCAGGCGAAGGAGGCGTTGTAGTTATAAGAGTACTAGAGCGAGTGTGAATCGGGGGGCTCGAGGTGGAGGGAGTCTGAAAGTCATTTTGGGGGAAGGACGAGAGAGAGGTAGGAGAAGGTGTTTGGGGTGCGGAGGGAGAGGTTACCCATGTGGACGATGCGGATATGTCCTTTACCGATGATTGTGACGAATTTAACGGTTGGGCCGGCGGTTGAGATGCTTGTGAAGACTGCGAAAGCTGTAATGGTCCCGATGGTTGTGACGGCTGCAGTTGCTGCGTAGATGTGCGTAAGGGCGCAATCGCTTCTTTTGTTACCAGTTCACGCGAGGACACATGCTTTGTTATCGGTTCACGCGAGGACATATGCTTTGGTGGCGGTTCGCGCGAGGGCGCCTGCTTTGGCAGCGGCTCACTCACAGGCGTTATCTTGGGCGTCGCTGCTCCATTTATAGGCGTCTGCTTTAGCACCGGCTGCCTGTTCGTCAACTTTCCCCTTTGCCCTTCCGTCCTTGCCCTGATTTCGCCGCCATTCTCACTTTCAATCAATTCTTCTGCCGCCTTCTCCACCACGTCCACAAATCCACCCATATCCCCCTCTTCTCTCGAAGCCTCTCCTTCTTCTTCTTCTGGCATCTCGCTTAGGTAGTCTACTATCTTCATGTTGATCCAATCGGGATCGCTGCACGTTTCAATCATGGCTTCAAAGAGCTGGGAGGTGAGGAGCTCGCGCAGGAGAGAAGTGAGGACGGGTGAGGTTAGGTCGTCAGAGGGGAGAAGGCGGCGTATAACGAGACTCGAGAGGTCGCGTAGGTAGGTGTACTGGACCGAACGTGGAAGGTATTGCGCAAAGGGAGATTGCGGATTGGAGAGAATGTAGTCGGGAACGGGAATGGTGGAAGTCTCGAGAGCGCGGTTTTCACGCTACGATATTGTAAAATTCTGGTGTTAGAGAACACTTGTAAGCTTGCAACAAATAAAACGAATGAAATGCATTGTTTCCTACTCTGGCTTTTTTTTTTTTTTTTTTTTTTACCTCTCGTTACCACGTTTCTACACCCATTTAATATAATAAAAACATAGATACCATATGAATGATTAAGCTGTTTGCCACAGCATACATCCCCACGAGTACAAGGTCGTTCCTCTGCCGCTTCAGCAGGCAAGTTTCCAAATTCATTAATATGGCGTTCATGCTAACGCGCACCTGGGTCTGGAACTCTGTGTCTTGGAGAGGATTCATACACGCCCACCAATGGAGCACAAAGTCACGGATGAAGAGTTCGAGCAGGCTGTCGGTTGCAGCGGTCAGTTCAGGGGTGCACAGCTGCAAGGTCTTGTAGGCGGCGCGAAAGTTCGCGTTGGGCTGGTGAGGTTTGGTTTTAGGGCGTAGGAAGGTGAGACCTATTGCAAGAAGGAAGACGCAAAGCAAGATGGAGGGGAAACACGTACTCCACCTTGGAGAAGCCCAGACCATCAGGTGATAGAGAAACAGAGGATCCGTTCGGTTCATGCGAGGCATCTTCATGGGTGCCAATTCGTTTCCTCAGTTTGTCGACTAGATCGTTCCCGCTGAGTTGTCCACTCAAAATAAAGGTGACGACAACGGCAGCTCCTGCGAGGAAACCGAGGGTAATGAACGCAATGAAATGGTAGCCGTCGAGGGTCAGCAGAGTGAGAAAGAGTAGGAGGAAGGGAATAGACAGGACCGAGATGAATGAGAGAGGTTGTAGAGGCGCCAGCGCCTCAGATAGTGGAATGGGGAAGGTGTCGAGGTAATTGTTCATTATCTATCTCTTTTTGCTCTCTCACTCTCGCAATTTTTTTTTTTTTTTTTTTTTTTTTTTTTTTTTTTTTTTTTTTTTTTTTTTTTTTTTTTTTTTTTTTTTTTTTTTTTTTTTTTCTTTTTTTTTTTTTTTTTTTTTTCTCTTCTTTCTTTTTTTTTTTTTTTTCTCTCTTTTTTTTTTTTTTTTACTCTTCCATACAGAGGGCAATTGTTATTAACTTTTTTTCGGGAAGACAAGGCAAGGTTTCAGCAATTATGATCATTCAGAGTGTTCAGTTGTTCAGTTGTACAAAGAATTAATTTCTCGGTTTCACACAGAAAAAGCGCCCCAACGCCAAAAAAACGTGCTAATCTCGCCCACGTGACCCATTTCGGCAAGTTTGTTTCTTGCTTTGTGTTACACGCTTCTTCTTCTTCTACTAGTAATCAACATCGGTGATGGTCTACGTTATTTGATCAATCCGCTGCACATATTTATAGAGTAGATTAATCATTACTTTTATTTTTTAAGTGATTACCCTCGCAATCCCGGTATTTGTTGTCGACTGCAAAAAAAAACAGTAACATTAGCAATATCAGCATCAAGATCAATGAGATTGCAATCTAAGGCAAAATCAATAGACAACAACAACCACAATAGTTTTATTTATTTTTTGCCCTTACTTAACTATCAGTTAACTGACAAGTTACTCAATGAAATACTTTATTTCCTCATTATCTAGATTGTAGTACTTTCTTTTTAGCTACTCCAAACCTATTAAATTTATAGCAAAATATTAATAAAATAATTGTTACAATGTAGTATATATCATTATCATCATGTAAAACTTACCACACTACCTTATTTCCAGGAAAAAATTCTAAGAAATCATAATTTTCATCACCTTCAGCCTTGCAACGTGAGCACATACATACAAATCCATAGATATAGTATAGTGATAACTGGCGGCACACTTTTGAAATGCTAGAGTCATGATATGAGATAGTAAGTTCCTCTCCAGCTTGTATTGGTCAAAGTGTTTTGATCTGGGTTTGTGATGATAAATCGCCAGTTGTACCGCAGTTTGGGTTACAGGAGTGGTTGATCCAAGAGGTTGCATTCTGAACTTGGAGGCAGTCTGCTCGACCATCCATCTCAGGGCTTTGTCTACCAAACCCATTACTCCTACAAGCATTAGTAATATCAAAGTTAATTAATAAGACTGAAAAGAAATGAGTGGGTATAGATTATATTCAGTAAAACATTGAAGAAAACCTACATAATGATACGCCACAGAGTTTCGAAAATCCAATAGTCAAACTCCACCAACCGCTTTGGTTCAATGTCAAGCACTTTCATAATAAGTATGTAACTATCCCTATAACTTGGTATAAAAACATATCTATCACTATCTGCTAAACCCGGAGTCCAACAATAAAGTCTCTGTATGCAGGGCAGCTCGAGCACAGGGATTGAAGACTGAATTGACATGGCAAATAGCTTGAGGATCAACAGGGGTGTCAATGGCTGAGCTGATATTGATTTCTCTATAGACTGGTGAAGGAAGCTATCACGCCCACAGAGCAACTTGTGGTACATTGAATTTGCATTATCGCGACACTTTTCTGAGCAATAGACTACTGTTGTACAATGAGAGCATTTGTATTTAGTAGGTGCTGTACAAATCTCACCACAATGTTCACATCGAGAGTGTAAGCGATTGTCCACACTTAAGTTGGTTGGCTCATACAGCACTATCTTGTTGGCGCCAATTCGATGCTTGGAGAATATTCCAAACTGCAGATCAGTTATTTTCGGCTTTTCACCATTTTCGCCACTCGTTATGCTTTGCACATTAGGAGATAGGGATTTGACCTCTATTTCGAATGCCTTCAGGTTCTCAATCACCTTGTTATACTCCTTTTGTTATCATTTGTAAGCCTTCCTCTGTTTGTGCAGCAAAGTCTCTTCTCTCATTTGTCTTGTCCCATGGATATCTCCCATCATGCATGCCAGGCCTATGAATTACTTTTAGGGTTCTGTCAAAGTAGTGCACGGGGCCATTAGATGACTGGAAAGAGCCGCGCTCACTGACATATTTATGCTCACTTTCAAGCACCAGGCGATAGTTGCTCTTGATGCGTTCTTCGAGCTGCTTCACTTTCTCCTGAAAGGTTATATCGTGATTGGTGCTTCGTGCAATCTCTAGCCCCTTCAAAGCCATTTTGAAATCCTGACAGGCACCAGGAGCTGCCATCAGCGTCTGGGCCCAAGTGTAGACGCTCTCTGCATAAATATCTCTCATGTGCTGGGCTGTGTCGCTTGAAGCAGTTAAGCATGAGCAGAGAGCATCGGCCGTCTCTAGCACAAAGGAGATTGCACGAGTGGCATCTATGTTTGCTTGGTCTGGGTAGCCCATTTTCATTATAAGGCGAGCACGGTTGAGCCAGAGGAGGGGGTGATGAGGGTTATGTGGAAGAAGGTTGGTGATTTTGTCAAAGGTTTGTAAAGGGTTTGCAGACATTTCATTGTCAGTGAGGAAACGAGTGAGCGCGTCCATTGTAAGAAACAAAGATGTGGCTTCCAATGCACGATGCCAGGGTAAATATATACATGCATTTTTTAATCTAGAAAAAAAAAACCGATATGCTGACATTACGTCATTGACTGCCTCTCATTACGCAGAATATAGATTGCTCTAGATTGCGCCACGCGACACGCCTGTTCGTCCAGTTTTTTTTTTTT
>RBNK01001263.1:0-16509 GCA_003990785.1 Endogone sp. FLAS-F59071 | reverse complement strand
TGCAAATTGTATAAGATCTTCTGCTACTAATTTCTCAAATAATCTATTTGCAATTTGGTAGTAAACAGTGCCTTGGTATGTTGAGTAATCAAATGGTGAGTTAGTAATCCACTCTTTAATAATTTATCAATTATTATATTCTTGTATAGTAGATATGAGGTTGGTAAAATGATTTTTTGCTTGTATGATCAAAATAATATTATAATCTCTCTTAATATTTTCATAAAAGAAGTCTTGAAATACTTTGAAGTAGGCATCAGTTCTAAAAGAGTTTTCAAATTCCTCTAAAAGTTTGTTATAGAGTTCAAGATATACTTTATCTCATAAATGAGCTATAGTTGTTAAATTGGTACTTTATAGTAGTTGCTAGTATCATGTCTACTTGAAGAGTTCTATAATGTATATTGCCTCTCTAACTGTTGGAAATCAGATGTGTGTAATGTTTTTAGTAGCACTCCGAGTATGTTGGTCATATCTAAAATAAATTAATAATTCTAAACCTTTGTAATTATCAGGAAACTATTTTCAGTTCATAGTCTATGACTAGCATCTATGCTCATAGGCTATTTGCAGGCTGTTTGCAGGCTGTTCTAGCCAGTTTGTAGTTTACAATATTGTTCTAGCAGAGTTTATAGCTGTTTGCAGCTGTTCACCAATAATAATTCATAGTTTATGACTAGTATCTATGTTTGTAGCTATTTTGTTTATAGCTCATAGTAAAATAGTTCACAGCTCTTAGTAAAATAGTTTGTAGATTAATTAACTATTTTTCTGATAATAATATTAGTAGTATGTTTCTCATTGTTAGTTATTATAACAGTTTTTATTACCACTACTACTAAGTTGTAAGGGGGTTTCTCTAGAACTACCTATAAGAATGTATCTAATGATACTAATCTATGTTAGACTTAGGAATCTTCAAGTATATTGCAAGATTTCTAAGATATTAAAAGTACTTTTGTTTCTTTGCAAGATTATTAATTGTGAATTTCAGACTCGAAGTCTTAGCACTCTTGATAAGTATAGAAGAGAGTTGAGATCTTTAGCTCTCAAAGAGATCTTGAGTATATACTGCTATTGAACTGAAGTTTTATTGAATAAAGAATTGAGAGATATTTATATAAAATTCTTAAAGTACTATTATTAGAAAAATAGTTAATTAATCCATAAACTATTTTACTAAGAGTTGCAAACTATTTTACTAAGAGCTATAAACAAAATAGCTACGAATATAGATATTAGTTATAGACTATGAACTATTATTGGTGAACAGCTGTGAACAGCTACATACAAACTACCCTAGAACTCTGCTAGAACAATATTGCGAACTATAAACTGGCTAGAACAGCCTGTGAGCAGCCTACAAACAGCCTACAAGTATAGATACTAGATACTAGTTATAGACTATAAACTAAAAATAGTTTTCTGATGATACAGCTGCCCAGATTACTACTTAGAATATTATTGGTTATACTATTGTAATTGATTTAGAAATTCCATTCATCATTGAATAAAATATCAATGATGTTAATAGTATTAACAGTGTTGATAATTTTGGCAGTATAGATAGTATCTACAGTATAGATAATTTTGGCAGTATGGATTTCTTCTTCTGTATCCAATCCAGATAAGGAAGTATTAGTTTCCTCTTCAAGGTAGTTGTTGTCCACTAGGTAATTTCCTAAGAGATAAAGTAACAATATTTCTTCTTCTACATTTTATAAGTTTTCCTATTGATATAGACTTAGATTGCTAAGGTGTTTTAATATAGAAGGCCAATGTTGGAATATATCGAAAATCCTTTTAGCTATATATCTTTCTCAAGGGTTTAATCTTAGATATTTAGTAGATTCTTGTTCTGTCAGTTCTTGATAGTTTTTTTGCCTTAATTATAAGACATATCCTATTTGATAGTAGCTTCTGAATTGTCCAACAGTATTGTTAAGTTGGTAGATACTGATATTTCTTTTTGTAAATTCCACCATGTTGATAGTATCTTCTTAAGTTACTCTAGTATATAATTATAGTAGTTCATTGTATTAGTTGATAATTGCATTTTCCACTATGTTTTTAATCTGTTTATAGTTTAGTCAGAGTGGAGTTGAGCATCTGGCAGTATTTCTTTATTACAGTTTAGTAGAATAAGGTTCTTGAATCCTCTGGGTTTGGTGGTTGATAGCAGGTATAATTATTTCATTATATTTCAAGTATTTATCAGTATCTTTTTATATATCACTCTTACATCAAAGTATATAGGATAAAACAATACTTTTTATTGATTTAAGAACTTAGTATGATGGCTGAGGATATAAGATGATATAACTAATTTATATAAAATTGTAATACATACTAGAAATAAGCAAAAGCCAAGGATATACTACAAGCAGCATTGGTGGTCATTAAAGCTAAACTATTTTCACATTTTGAAATCAACATCATAGAACTAATGCCAGTAATATTAATAGGAAAAAGATATATTATCCTAGCAGTAGATTTCTTTATAAAATATCTAGAGGCAATAGTAGTTAAAGATGTAGATGTACAAACTGTCATCAAGTTCTTACATTCAGATATTATTTATAAGTATAAAATACCAAAGGAAATAACTAATAACTGAAGAACTAAATTTCTTAATAAACTTATTTGAGAGTTAGAGTAAACATACTACATCAAGTATATCCAAACAATATTATATCATCCTTAGGGAAATAGCTAAACTAAATAAATAAATCAGATAGTCAAGAATATACTTACAAAAATAATTAACCAAAAAACAAATTAGGACTATTATCTCAATAGTACTCTCTTTGTCATTTGCATAATCTACCAAACATCAACAAAGTTTAGCCCCTTTGAGTTAGTCTATAGAAGAACACCAAACTGAGAGTTTCACTATCTAGAAAAAGACATCAAGATATATAATGATCATCTATAGGTATATGTAATATGTGACATTAACTAATTACAGCTAATCAGGCAGAAGGTAGCAGGTTTTATTAACAAAGCACAAGAGTGACAGGTTAACTAAAATAAAAAGGCAAATACAGCTCTGTTACATATCAGAGAACAGATACTAGTATATTGGAATATTGTCAAATCATCATGGTCAGCAAAATTACAGCTGAAATGAGAAGGACTGTATTATATCCAGGCTATAAAAGAAACTATAATTTAGCTAAGGAACCCAAATGGATCAATCCTTCCTATCTTAGTCCATTGAAGCAAAATCAAGAAATATCATATCAAATCAATGCAACTACTGGAAGAATATAGAAAAAGTAATCAAGGAAGCACTGGCAAGAAGACCAAACTTGATTGATCTGGTTCTCCTAGACTAAGAGGAAAACTCTAAAAGACTTCTCATCCTAATACAGTAGTATTATAAATAGTTATATAATCAAAGTAGGGTTACTAATGTTATGATCAGGTTTCATCAGGGATAAGCTTGCTATCTTTGCTGTTGCTTATAGAGATAAGAGATACTATTGTTAAAATTTGAAAAAGATATAGCTAATAGGATCTATATACTCTTCCATGGATATAAATAGATTCTAGCTGAGTTCTATAGAAAGACTATTGATATTGTCAAACTAACTTTCACTGAAGTTACCCAGATCTGTCAAGTAATTGAAGATGAGATTATTGCTCTTACAAGTCTTGAGAATAAGACTTCTTTTGTTAATGATCCAGATATGATAGTTGACCTTAATATAGTCTGAATTTTGAAAAGTTATTACTATGTACCCAATTTATTATTAGTTTCTATTTTTAGTAAGTGTTATTTTATCAACAAATGTCATTTCTAGCAAGTAATCTCACCACCAGCAATGAACATAGTTTTTAGCAACTGATCTCATTTTTATTGATAGGATATTATTTATAGTTATCAAATTATACTTGTAGCAAAGCCCATTCTTTGTAGTCCTTATTTTGTATAAATACCCCCTTAGTTTCCCTCAATAAATGATAGTTCTTTTAGAGTCTTTGAAATATCTTAACAATAAGTTATAGTAAAGCCTAAATAGTTATAGTATATATAGCTGTTAGTAAGGATATATAGTGAAGAGATAGTGCTTTCATCACTCAGAGAGTTCTTACATTCAGACAGTAGTATTTTAAGTATAGTTTTCTGTATATATATCATATTATAAACTATAAATTAAAAATATTTTCCTAATATTATAACTATTAGTAGGCTTAAAAAGAAAGTTAAAATCAAGAAACAACTTAGTTTATAATTAAAAAGTTCATTTTCTAGAAAGTTAACATATTTCAAAAAATCTAAAGTGCTAAAGCTTATATATAAAAATCTAATAATAATATTATGATTATATAAATAGTAAGTCATAGTATATAATATTGGTAAATAATATTAGGAAAATATTTTTAATTTATAAATAATATTACTTGGTTCATAAATAATATTATTAAGATCTATAAATAAATAGCCACAAGTACAAATGCTATTTGCAAACTATGAACTGTTTTTAATAAATACCTATAAACTATCTTAAAACTGTCTATGAACTACCTACAATATTAGAAAAATGGTTAATTAATCTATGAACTATTTACTAAGAGCTGTGAACTATTTTACTAAGAGCTATAAACAAAATAGCTATGAACACAAATACTAGTTATAAACTACGAACTATTATTGGTGAATAGCTATGAACAGCTGTGAACTACCCTAAAACTCTACTAGAATAATATCATGAACCACGAACTAGCTAGAACAGTCTACAAACAGCCTGTGAACAGCTTACGAGTATAGATGCTAGTTATAGACTATGAACTGAAAATAGTTTCCTAATGATAGAAGTTATTCTAGCAGGGTATAGTATTTTTTTAAGGTGGTTTTAATAAATAGTGTAGGGTAGGATTGTTCTTATTATTTTTCATAACTGATATCATTAGAAAAATGGTTAATTAATCTATAAACTATTTTACTAAGAGCTGTGAACTATTTTACTAAGAGCTATAAATAAAATAGCTATAAATACAGATACTAGTTATAGACTATGAACTATTATTAGTAAACAGCTGTAAAGAGCTGTGAACTACCCTAGAACTCTACTAGAATAATATCATGAACTATAAACTGGCTAGAATAGCCTGCAAACAGCTTACAAACAGCCTATAAGTATAGATGCTAGTTATAAACTATGAACTAAAAATAGTTTCCTAATAATATTGTTTCTTTTATACTTGTAATATAGTATGGCCCTTCTCATTTTAGGTTCAATTTTGCTGACTATAATAACTCTACTATGTTCTGGTATAGTAAGACCTGGTCACCAATCTTTAACTTTTTAGTTTCTTTGTATTTCTTATCATAATTCTTCTTTTGGTGATCTTATATAATGGTGATAAATTTTCTTGTCTTGTTTTAGACATTATTTAATTCTTGAATTTCTCTTGTTACACAGTGTTCTATTTGTGCTTCCTAGAAGGTATGGCTGAGTTCATTACTTAGTCTACTAGCTGATAAGCTTTTCTTCCATAAATAAGCTCAAAAGGGGTAAACTTTATTGTCTTCTGTTTTATTATCTATAGTGCAAATAAGGTGGAAGATAAGTACAAGTTCTAATCTCCTCCTTGTGATTGTACTACTTTAGCAATTATATTTTTGATAGTTTGATTTATTTATTTGGTAAGTCGATTTCCTTAGGAATAGTAAGCAGTAGTCATTATCTGGTAGATCTCAAAGTGTTGCATCAATATCTATATAAATTTATTAATAAATTTAGTCCATTGATTAGAGATCATCTTATAAGGTATCTTATAGTGGCAGATAATATCTTCATAGATAAAGGGTGTAATGTTAAGGATATCTGTAAGGGGCAAGGCTTTTGCTTCAGAGTACTTGGTCAGGTAATCTACTGCTACTACAATATATCGATTTCCTCTAAGTGTTCTTGGTAGTAGTCCAACAATATCTATTCCAATATGTTTAAAGGATCCTCTAGATACAATTGGTTATAAGGCTTTGACTTCCTTTTCTTAGTGCCTCTTCTGGCAATTGTTGTATCTTCTGATATATTCTCTAATATCTTCACATATATTCTTCCAATAATATTTTTCTAATAATCACTGATATATATTATCTATGCTTATGTATCCTGCAAGCTGATAATCATAGGAGGCCTGAAATACTATCTGCTTTTTATATTTAAAAACTACAAGTTATATCTATTTTTTATATTATTGGTAAAGTATATTATCCTTAATAAAATAGTTAAGTACTATTGTCTATATAAGCTGTTGATTGTTTTCATTTGTCATCCTAGTAAAGGTTAAGTTATTGAGATAATCCAAATATCTATTATAGAGTTTAGTATTCATTGGGTAGGTATATTCTTTTTAGTTTAGAATATCAATCTCAGATAAATTGGGATAGGCATGAGAGGGTATTTACATTTTGATGATTCTGTTCTTTTCTGTATTGTATTGTAAAATCATATTTCTACAGTATAGCTAACTATCATATATACATTCCTGTCAGATTCAGTTTGTTTCAAAGCTATTTGAGAGCTAAGTAGTCTGTTATTAGAGTGAACTGCTTTCCAATCAAGAAGTGATAAAAGTGTTATACTATCTAAATAACTGCTATACATTCTAGTTAGGTAGCTCTATAGAAAGGTTCTGCTCCATATGTGGCTCATTCTGCATAAGCAATCACATGCTCTCTATCTTTGTTATCTTGTGCTAAAATTACTCTAAGTCTGAATGACAATGTATCTGTATATAACTTGAATATCTTTGTAAGATCTAGCCTTACCATTACTAGTGTATAGATAAGTGCTTCCTTAATCAGGTTAAAAGCTGTCTGTATAGCTGGCATCCATTTCTATACTCTTCCTTTTCTTTGCAATATGAACAAAAGTACAGCAATTTTGGAATATCTAGAAATAAACTTTTTATAGAACTAGACTAGTCCTAAAAATCCTTATAGGGTTATCTTATCTTGTGGGGTTGGAAAGGCTTTAACAATTTCAGTTTTCTTTAAGTCTAGGCAGATTTCTCTTCTATCAATTATAAATCCAAGGTATTCAATTTTTTTTTATCCAAAGTAACATTTCATTGGCTTGATCCTCAATCTGTGTTTTCTAAGTCATTTAAATACTTCCTTTAGAGTTACCATGTATTCCATCAGAAAACTATTTTCAGTTCATAGTCTATAACTAGTATCCATACTTGTAGGCTATTTGTAGGCTGTTTATAGGTTGTTCACAGGCTGTTCTAGCTAGTTCATGGTTCATGATATTGTTCTAGCAAAGTTCTAGGGTAGTTCATAGCTGTTCACAGCTATTTACTAATAATAGTTTATAGTCTATGACTAGCATCCATGTTCATAGCTATTTTGTTCATAGCTCTTAGTAAAATAGTTTGCAGCTCTTAGTAAAATAGTTTATAGATTAATTAATCATTTTTCTAATATCTGTGAAGGTCTTGGCATAGATGTTAATATTATTGATATATACAATTACTCTATGTCCAATCAGGTTATAGAAGATCTTATTTATTATAGCTTGGAAGATAGCAGGTGCATTGTAGAGTTTAAAGAATATCTTTGTGAATTTGTACTGTCTAAATGGTATAACAAATACTGATCTCTTCTATACTTTGAGCATCATTCTGATTTGGTTATATCCTACCCACAGGTCAAGGGTTAAGTAGATTTACACTTTCTTCAATATATTCTATAAGTCTTCTAAGTACAAAATTGGATACATATACTTCTTGGTAACTGTGTTTAGCTTGCAGTAATTAATAAGCATTCTCTGTCCATCTTTCTTTAATACTATACTGATAGGCAATGCCTAGAAGCTCTTTGATTATATGATTACTCCTAACTTCAATAGTTCTTAAATATGCTTATGCACAAAGTTATAATAGTTAGCTAGCAGTCTGTAAGGTACTTGCTTGATTGGTTTAGTATCTTCTATGTCAATATAGTAAGTGAAAAAGGCTTAGTCAGGGAGGTCCTTGAAGCTGATTGTGATGATATCCTTATACTCTTTTAGCAGGTCTTATAACTGCTTCTTCTAGTTTAGTAACAAGTTCTTATTAAGAGAGTAGACATACTTCTTAGCATTTTTCTGGTCATCCAGTCTCTCTATTATTATATTAACTTGTTTGGTAGATCCAAATCCTTTCTTTCCATATTATATTTTCTCTAAGTCTTTTACTTCTTCCAATGGTTGTTGTTTACATTTGATGATCACCATCTGAGCAATTCAGTCTTCTTGATATACTGTAAATTTACTGTAGTTATAGTTAACTAATCTGACTTCAATTTCTTCTCTGTAGTATTCATTTATGAGTCTAGGGAAGACTTCTATTCCAGAATTATAGTAAAGTTCACTTCTTGCCTATACTTATATACACTATCTGAGTAGTAAGGTGATAGCAATTCCAGTTTTCATGAAGGCTGATGATTTTGGTTCCAGGGTAGTCTTCATCTACATATAGGCCATAGCCTATAGCTCCTTTAGTTTTTCTCTTTGGTATAATTGCAGTTTTTGTTAGTCTCTTAACTCAAGTTTCTATTTCTTCAACCATGAATACTTCTTTGAAGATAGAAATGATAGATTCTTTCTACTGTTCATAAGTTGTATCTTGAGGTGAGTTCTACTATAAGTCCTTTTACCACCAATATTGTATGTTGATATATTCATCGAGGTGAATTATTTCTTCTAAGGTGATGATTTCTTCCTCTAAGTTTAAATCACTTTCTTTGATTAGAATGGATTCAGCATCTTCATTATCATTCCAGAATAAGGCTCTAACTTCAGCAGATGTCTAAGTAGTGTAAACTTCATCATTTTATTCATCGGGTATGTTCTCATCCTCATTTTCTTTAGGTATGATCTGTCCTTGTTCTTGATTATAGCATTCTCTCCAAGTTCTATAGTAGTTGATATTATATAGTTTGTCCAGATATCTGACCTAATTTTCACATTCCCAAAGGTTATAGGGGTTGACTTCACTCCAATAGCATTCTTGTAGGTAGATGTTACAGTTTCTCCAAAGGTGTTCTTTGCTGATATGTCTAATATTTATCCAAAAGTAATCCCAAACTTTGCTAGTATTGTCTGCAAATAGGTAAGAGTTCCTTCCATTATATGGTCTTTGATTTATTGGAGGTAGGATCCTTCAACAAATTTATAATAACCTTGGTTTCTTGATCTTTCTTTCAGGTGACAGGTGTATCTTTAAGGTGTCCTAGTAGAGTATTAACTTTGTGTCACTATAAGTATATATCATTTCAGTACAATAGATACATTGCTCACAAAAGGGACATCTTATATTCCTTAATTAGTTGGTTCTTCTCTAAGGGTATCAAGCAGTAATATTTATTATAAATTACCATATTGGCTTCTTCTTCTTCTACTATGTTGAGGTATGTCTGTCTGGGAGTTATTTCTTTATCTATATTACTTTTGTCTTCTAGTCTCTAGGTAAGTTTCAGTACTACTCCATTCTAAATGTCCAGAGGTATACTAAACTTCCTTTCATAGTTGATGAAGATTAATCTCTATATATCCAAATCAATTCTAGCTTTGGCTTTCTTCAACCAACTGTTACCTAAGATGGTATTATAGGATTGTGCATTAGTAATGATCATTCTGACAGACATGATCTCTGTTCCAAACTAGACTAGTACTTTTTAGAGTACTCTTAAGGGTACACTGTTTTTTTCACTTATGACAACCAAAGTAGAGGTGGTAGGTTTATCAATGTTCCATCCTAGGTAGTCTAGGAAATGCTTAGTGATAATGCTGACTCCTACTCCTATATCAATAATGACTGAGTATACTAGTCCTTCAATATTACATTGTATATAGATAGATGAAGTATAGATTCATTTCTCCTCTTCTTTTTCGGTAGTATTAACTTCCTCAAATCGAATAGTCAATTTGGTTTTGGTAATCTGTATCTTTACCTTCTGCTTTATTGATAGTGTGATCTGGAAGAGTTATTTGAAGATAATGTTGGCCTTCTAGCTGGTAATATCTTGCCAAAAGTCATATTCAAATTCCCTAACTCTCTTGGGTTTCTTCTCCTTATTCTCCTCTTGCTCTATTATTTCTTCATCTTCAGTGGTTGAAATAACTATCTTGCTAGGTTACATTGTCTACTTGAAGGCTTTATCCTATTAGTCTTTATTCAACTGTTGTCTTTGCATTAGTTTCTTGAATTTCTTAATGACAACTTCAGGTACTTGAGCCAGTTTCTTTCTTAGGTAGGGAGTCTTTCTAATAGTAGTATAGTTAACTGTTTTGACAGGGTAGGCTTCCAAGTATTCCTCACTGAATTTCTTATCTTTTTCCTTGATTTTCTGCACTATATTCACATGATCAGCCTTCTTATCTTCCTCCTTTTCTCAGTCTTCTTTCTAACTTCTAGTTTAGTAATCCTTGGCAAAGTGACTATGCCTTCCACAGAGGAAACAATTCATCTAAGTCTTGTTGTGTTCTTTAGTGATATAGGTTCCTCTTAGCTGTTTGTTCTGGTGGATTACCTTAGCTTTAAGATCAGTGATGTATGCTGTCATTTTGGAGAATATCTTAGTAATCTTCTCTATTTCATCTTCATATATTATCTTTTCTACCTTTGCTATAACTATTAGTTTAATAGTATCCTCTTTGAGTAGTTCAAATAATGCTGATACCATTTGGACTACAGGTATTCCAGTATTGAACTTTCTATATAAGTCTTATAGTAACTTATTATACAGGGATGCAGAGTATTCTACTTTGGTGTTCTAAAAGGCTTGTGCCATTCTAACCTTTTCTTCTATCTATCAGAGGCCAAACCTCTTGATATGACATTGGAGATCTGCAGATAAGCTATTCATAAATACTATTTCTCATATAACTTGGCTGATTTCTCTACAAAATTATATATACTGATCAATAGTAGTAACCCAATCTTCTAAGCACTGGTTAATTGATATCTTTATATTGAATAGTTACTTCTTAATCGATTCTTGTTTCTGTTTGGTGAAATATTTTTCTTCTAACTATATTCTGGTAGTGTCTTAATGAGTGACAGCTAATTATATAGTGTTGTAATTATTAGCTTATTATATCTCTCTCCCATTAATAATCGATGCTATATCACTCAATTGTAGCTTAGACAATCTTTGTTTGTATCAACTAATCATATTTTAGCATTAATAAATACACGCATATTGGCTTCATGAGCTAGTGCACTCTTTACTCCAAACACACATTCAAAGGTCAAATTACAACAGGTTATGAGCTCCAAGCCACTCGAATTGCAGCTCGACAACCTGAGATCTACACAATCATAGTAATTACAACTGCGATTACAGTAAGTGTTTATTTAACATTGTAAACAACGTATCAAACAACGCGATAAACAATGTGACAAATGACATCGCGATAAAACAACGCGATAAACAATACGTAATGACATAGCATTTGACACGACACAACGAAATGGACAATCTATACATATTATCGTCGTCAGCAACAAAATCGACAAGATTGCAGTCTAAATCAAAAACAGACAACAGATATCAAACCCTTGATGACAATGAAGGATTGGATGGCAACCATCAGAGCAATATAGGATTTAGCCTCGATCGACAGGAACAGATGGCTACAATGATCAGAAATTAGGAAGAAAATTAGATATGCTAACAACCCTATTGGGCGAATTGATGGCAAAAATTGACAAAACAAACGCATCACCTAGCATACCAACCAATCAGAATGCAGCTACAGAAGGTAACATGCTACAAATACAAATACAATCACCATCACCATCACCAACAACATCAACAAAGCTTAACAATCTAGTGAAGGAGTACCTGAGATCGATCAAAAAATTCGATAGGTCAGGAGGCACACCCAGATTATTTGATTACTTTGATGCTATAGAGCAATTTATCACCAGCACCAATCTATCAGTACAAAAGGAGGAAGTCAACGCAGTGATCAGTAAAATTACAGGCAATGCTAGAATGTGGTTACAGAGGCATATGAACACATTAGGAGAATTTGATTTGTGGAATGAGCTTAAAGAGGCTATAATGCAAAAATACGCACCAATGGAACAATTGTTATAAATGCATGACAAGCTTGTGATGATGAAGCAAAAGGGATCGATCAAAGATTATAATGACGCATTCAACCGAATTATGGCACAAATCAAAGATATGACTGACACAGAAGCTATACTGCAATATCTCCGGGGTCTAAGCCCCAGGTACCAGGAATTAATACTTGCACAGGAGAATATGCTGACAATGCTGGAGGCTTTACAACTCACATGCATCAGGTTCAACCCGGATAGTAAGCAGAGGCATAACGAAGCCTACGTAACTAACCGAGGCAGCTACTGAGGCGGCTACTGAGGCAGCAGTCATGGCAATCAAGGCGGAAGCACTGGACGAGGCTGAGGCTACAACAATGATAACAGAAACAATCGAGAAGGTCATCATAATGACAGAGGTGACCGAGGCAGCGATCGTGGAGCCTATTGAGGCGGGAATTTTCGGGGACATCCTTAGAAATGTTACATCTGTGAGGGAGAACACGGAATATTTCAATACAACAAATTTAACAATTGGGTAAAAACAGAAAAAGAAAAGGCTAAACCGAGAGCTGAAGCAAATCTGGCGATTGGTGCCATCATCGATTCAGGCGCCACGCAACATATATTTAACCAATAGGAGATTTTCGAGATGGTGGCTGAGTATGACAGCTTGGTCACATGTGCAGGGAATGAGAAGCTACGCACCATACACATTGGGACAATTGAGCTCGACAACGAGCTGAAATTATGGGACATTTTATATATACCGGAAATCACCAGAAATTTAATATCTGTGCAGGCATTGATACATGACGGAAATGACATAACCTTTAAGAGTGACGGATCAGTAATTAAAATCGGCGTGGATCATGAAGAAATCAAAATCGAACAGGCCGATGGTGACCTATTTTATTTATCGATATCACCAGAGCTAGAGCTAGAAGTAAACATCGCCGATTCCAAGATTGATGACTATACATTATAGCATCACTAGCTGGGTCATCCGGGCCAAAATACTTTGCAATCAATCAACAAATTTGTCACAGGGCTCAGAGATGTGTGGCTGTCAACCGAACAAATCGAAATATATACCAGATGTAAACACGCGAAGTCGCACTGCAAGCCTTTCGGACATGTGAAAAATCGATCGATGGAGCCTATCAGAAGGGTGCACTCAGATCTGTATGGGCCAATGCTCACGCCATCAGTCAATGGAGTGAAATATATATTAACATTTATCAATGACGCCACTCGCTACATCACAACATATTTTATTGACAACAAAAGTGATACATTTGATCGATTCCAGGTATTCAAGGCATTCACCAAAATGCAATCGGGCCGAAAACTGAAGATTCTCCAGTCCGATGGAGGAGGAGAATATGTAAACACTGAGATATGTGAATTTTTAATCAAAAACGGAATTCATCATGAAATGACGATGCCGGACACACTGTAACAAAATGGTGTCACCGAATGATATAACTAGACATTGATGAAGTCGATCCAGGCTGTTAAAATCACTGTCGACATACCTGATGAACTTTGGGCTGAACTTGCTGCAAGTGCTACATATTTACGCAACCGATTGCCAACATGAGCCAATAAGAAGAGTGCTTCACCATTTGAATTATGGCATGGTTACAAGCCTGATATCAGTAACTTATGCATCATATGGGCTGATGTATATATGTATATTCGCAAAGGAAAAGGTCAAAACTGGTGCCCCGATCCAAAAAGCTTAAAATGATTAGCTATCATGACAAAAAGAAAGCATACAGGCTCTGAGATCCAACTAATAAGAAGATAGAGATCAGCCATGACGTCACATTTGATGAATCTATTATATTAAAATCCCCAACAATCATCAACCCAGAAGATCAAGAATATGTCATTGAAGCAATCATCGAAGAACACAAGATTGATGAAAAAAGGTAATATCTGGTTAAATGGCTAGGCTATGACAATGATGATGACAACACCTGGGAGCCAATTGAACAATTGATCAACACTGAAGCTCTACAAATTTAGCAAGATCGCATGCCAGAAGCTAATTTAATTGAATTGATCGATGACCCAATGACCTATAAGGAAGCAATTTCCCTGCCTGATGCAAAGCTTTGGGAGGAAGCGATCAATCAAGAGCTTAAATCACTTAAGAATAATGACATGTGGACAATTGTACCTGAGGTGCCTGTGGGACACAAGTCGATTGGATGCAGATGGGTATTTAAAAAGAAGCTCAACACTGATGGATCGGTTGCCAGGTACAAGGCGAGACTAGTTGCCAAGAGATATTCATAACAGCAAGGAATTGATTACAATGAAACATTTGCTTCTATAGTGAAATTCACATCAATCAGGGTACTCTTATCAATCGATGCAGTCCTAAACTTAGAAATTCACCAAATAGATATAAAAACTGCATTCCTGAACAGCGATCTTGATGAGGAGATTTACATGATGATACCTGAAGGAATTGACCAATCAGAGCTGTCACCGAGAGCTGTGTGTAAGCTCAATTGATCATTATATAGACTAAAGCAATCACCTCATATGTGGAATCAGAAGATTGACAACTACCTTAGCCAATTAAATTTTACAAGACTACAATCAGATCACAGCATTTATCTAAGAAGAAGACAAGATGATCAATCGCTGATAATTATTGCTATATATGTCGACAATCTACTAATTCTGGCTGATTCGATGGAAACGATAAACAAATTCAAAGCGGAGCTTAGCAACACATTTAATATGACAGACTGTGGCGAAATTAAACATTTTCTGGGTATTCGAGTTATGTGTGATCGAAAAACACACATAATCACAATTGATCAAAATTACTTCGCCAATCAAATCATTACAAGGTTTAACATGACGGATGCCAAGCCAATCAGCACACCCCTTGATTCATCCATTCAACTCAAAGCTGAAGGGGGAAAATCCACAGATCAAAATCTATTCAGACAAATGATCAGTAGCATAATGTACCTGATGATCAGGACAAGACCTGATCTAGCTGCTGCTGTCAGCATCATTAGTCAATTTTTGGCCAATCCAATACAAGAACATCACTATGCCCTCAAACAATTATTAAGATATATTAAAGGAACAGCCAATTATAAGCTGTGCCTTGGACGTGATCAGGATCTAAGACTGATTAGTTTCAGTGATGCCAACTGGGGAGGAGACATTAATACACGACGATCAATGATGAGCTATATTTTCAACCTATCAGGAGGAGCCATCAGCTGGTCAAGCAAATGCCAACCAACCATTGCTCTATCAACAACTGAAGCAGAATATATGGCATTAGCACATGCGACGAAAGAAGCCATTTGGCTACACACTCTATTGGATGAGCTAGGATATTTACCGAATTGTGTGACAACCTTATTTGAAGACAACCAATCAGCAATTGCCCTTGCCAAAAACCCAATTAATCATACTCGATCAAAGCATATCAATATTCAGCACCACTTTATTTGAGAGAAAGTTGAATCAAAGGTGATAGATATTGTTTACATGGCGACAGATGAAATGATCGCTGATGCATTAACCAAGCCACTTGCGCAACCCAGACTTGAAATGTTGATCGCAAAAATGGGCTTACATAACTAACCTTTTTTTAAAAAAAAAAAACTTTTATGTTCTTTATCATATTATTCTTATCACTTAAGTAGTATTTTACATATAGTTATTTGCAGTGAATGTACTTCATAGATGCTATTCGTGATATACAGTTGAATACTTTATTTTTATTTTTTAATTTTATTTTTATTTTTTATTTTTTTTATCGAGATATGTCAAGCAGGGGGAGTGTTGTAATTATTAGCTTATTATATCTCTCTTCCATCAACAATCGATGCTACGTCACTCAATCATGGCTTAGACAATCTTTGTTTGTATCGACTAATCATATTTTAGCATTAATAAATACACGCATATTGGCTTCATGAGCCAGTGCACTCTTTACTCCAAACACATATTCGAAGGTCAAATTACAATATATAGACATAGCTCCATTTCCAGCTACTATAGTAGCTGTAAGGAGTAACTCTCTTAGTCTAGTGGTTACTATATCTATTAAGGCTAGGTAATATATTTCTCTTATAGGTTCTTTAAGTTAGGCAGCTAGGATAGTAATCTATCAAGTGCTAGCCAGTTCTTTAGCTACAAAGTAGCTCTTCAAATCATCTAGGAATTCCTAAACATACTCTTTAGTATATTCATAAAAGGTAGATAGTCTATCTAACATGATTTCTTTATCTTCTTGAAGTCTTCTCCTAGATAGATATAGTAATGTGGGTAGTGGTAGTGGTAGTACTATTCTTGCTTTTGTCTTCCACTATGGGTTTTGGCAAGTTCAGTTATACAATATAGGTAACAAATTAGTTAAGGTATTGATTGATTTCCTGCCAGTCAGCATCAATT
>RBNK01001262.1:0-16535 GCA_003990785.1 Endogone sp. FLAS-F59071 | reverse complement strand
TCATGCGACAAAGGAAGCTATTTGGCTATGCACCCTATTGGATGAGCTAGGATATTTGCCGAATTGTGCAACAACCTTATTTGAAGACAACCAATCAGCAATCGCCCTTGCCAAAAATCCAATTAATTACGCTCGATCAAAGCATATTGACATTCAGCATCACTTTATTCGAGAGAAAGTTGAATCAAAGGTGATAGATATCATCTACATAGCGACAGATGAAATGATCACTAATGCATTAACCAAGCCACTTGCGTGACCAAGACTTAAAACATTGATCACAAAAATGGGCTTATGTAACTAACATTTTTTAAAAAAAATTTTATATTCTTTATCATATCATTCTTATCACTCAAGTAGTACTTTATATATAGTTATTTGCAGTAAATATACTTCATGGATGCTATTCGTAATGTACAGTTGAACATTTTATTTCTATTTTTTATTTTTTTTTATTATTTTTATTTATTTTATCGAGATATATCAAGCAGGGGGAGTGTTGTAATTATTAGCTTATTATATCTCTCTCCTATCAATGATCGATGTATCAACGATTGATGCTACATCACTCGATCGTGGCTTAGACGATCTTTGTTTTGTATCGACCAATCATAAATTAGCATTAATAAATACATGCATATTGGCTTCATTAGCCAGTGCACTCTTTTACTCCAAAACACACACATTCAAAGATCAAATTTCAACATTCCAGAGGTTCTATATGTTGGTAGGCCTCAATCAGGCTGACTTGGACTTCATGGAAGTTGTTCCAACAGGGCATGATATTTCTTGAGGTGGTTTTGGTGGACAGTATAGGGTAAGATCGTTTCTGTCATTTTTCGTAACTGATACATAGTTCCTTTTATACTGGCAATATAGTATGGTCCTTTCCATTTTGGGTCCAATTTTGCTGACCAGGAGGACTCTACTATATTTCGGTATAGTACGTAAGACTTAGTTACCAATCTTCAATTTCTCAGTTTCCTTGTGTTCCTTGTCGTAATTCTTCTTTTGTCGATCTTGTGCAATGGCAATAAATTCTCTCACCTTGTTTCGGATGTTGTGTAATTCTTGAATTTCCTTTGTCACACGATGCTTGATTTGCATTTCCCAGGAGGTGTGGCTAGGTTCCAGGGTGGTTATTACTTGGTCTACCAGCTGATGAGCCTTCCTTCCATAAGCGAGCTCAAAAGGGGTGAACTTTGTTGTCTTTTGTTTCATTATTCGTAGTGCAAATAAGGCAGAAGGTAGGTACAAGTCCCAATCTCCTCCTTGTAATTGTACTGCTTTAGCAATTGTATTCTTGATGGTTTGATTCGTCCATTTGGTGAGTCTATTTCCTTAGGAGTAGTAGGCAGTAGTCTTTATCTGATGGATTCCGAAATGTTACGTCAATATTTACATGAATTCATTAATGAATTCAGTTCCTTGATTGGAGGTCATTTCATAAGGTATTCTATGGCGGCAGATAATATCTTTATAGATAAAAGGTGCAATATTAAGGGCATCTGCAAGGGGCAAGGCTCTTGCTTCAGGGTACTTAGTCAGATAATCTACTGCTACTATGATATATCGATTCCCTTTAAGTGTTCTTGGTAGCGGTCCAACAATGTCTATTCCAATATGTTCGAAGGGTTCTCCAGGTACAATCGGTTGTAAGGTCTTGACTTCCTTTCCTCGGTGCCTCTTCTAGCAAGTATTGCATCTCCTGATATATTCTCTAATGTCTTCATACATGTTCTTCCAATAGTATTTTTCTGATAGTCATTGATATGTGTTGTCTACACCCATGTATCCTGCCAGCTGATAGTCATGAGAGGCCTGAAGAACCATCTGCTTTTTGTGTTCAGGAACTACAAGTCGTATCTGTCCTCTGTATCGTCGGTAAAGTATATTATTCTTGATAAAATAGTTGAGTGCCATTGTCCATATAAGCCATTGATCATTTTCGTTCATTGTCCCAGTAAAGGTTAGGTTACTGAGATAATCTAAATATCCATTATAGAGTTCAGTGTTCATTGGGTAGGTATATTCTTTTTGGTTTGGGGTGTCAATCTCGGATAAATTGGGGTAGGTGTGAGAGGGTGTCCACATTCTGATGATTCTGTCCTTTTCTGTATTGCGTCATGAAGTCATATTTCTGCAATATAGCTAGCCATTGTGCATACATTCCTGTCAGATTTGGCTTATTTCAAAGCTATTTGAGAGCTAAGTGGTCTGTTATTAGGGTGAACTGTTTTCCAATCAGGAAGTGGCGGAAGTGTTGTATGGCCCAAACAACTGCTATGCATTCCAGTTGGGTGGCTCTGTAGGAAGGTTCTGCTTCATGGGTGGCTCGTCCTGCATAAGCAATCACATGCTCTCCATCTTTGTTATCTTGTGCCAGGATTGCTCCGAGTCCAAATGACAATGTATCCATATACAACTTGAATACTTTTGTGAGATCTGGTCTTACCATAACTGGTACATGGGTAAGTGCTTCCTTGATCAGGTTGAAGGTAGTTTGTGCAGCTGATATCCATTCCTATGCTCTTCCTTTTCTTTGCAACATGTGCAGGGGTACAGCAATTTCAGAGTAACCAGGGATAAACCTTTTATAGAACTGGACCAGTTCTAAAAATCCTTGTAAGGCCATCTTATCTTGTGGGGTTGGAAAGGCTTTGACGATTTCGGTCTTCTTTGGGTCTAGGTGGATTTCTCTTCTATTGATTATAAATCCAAGGTATTCGATTTTCTTTTATCTAAAGTAGCATTTTGTCAGCTTGATCCTTAATCCATATTTTCTAAGTCATTCGAATACTTCCTTCAGGATCACCATATGTTCTGCGAAGTTCTCTGTATAAATGTTAATATCATCAATATACACAATTACTCCATGTCCAATCAAATCGTAGAAGATCTCATTCATTGCAGCCTGGAAGGTGGCGGGTGCATTGCAAAGTCCAAAGGACATTCTTGTGAATTCGTACTGTCCAAATGGTATAACAAATGCTGATTTCTCCTATGCTTCGAGCGTCATTCTGATTTGGTTATATTCTGCTCATAGGTCCAAGGTTGAATAGATTTATACCTTTTTCAACATGTTTTGTGAGTCTTCTAAGTGTGGAATTGGATATGCATGCTTCTTGGTGACTGAGTTCAATTTGCAATAATCAATAACCATTCTTTGTCCATCTTTCTTTGGTACTATACTGATAGGTGATGCCCAAGGGCTTTTCGACCGTACGATTACTTCTGACTCCAATAGCTCTTGAACATGCTTTTGTACAAAGTCATGATAGTTGGCTGGCAATCTGTAGGGTGCTTGTTTGATTGGTTTGGTGTCTCCTGTGTCGATATGGTGCGTGAAGAAGGCTTGGTCCAGTAGATCCTTGAAACTGATCACAATGATGTCCTTATACTCCTTCAATAGGTCTTGTAACTGTTTCTTCTGGTTCGGCAACAAGTTTTTGTTGAGGAAGTAGATATGCTTCTTAGCACTTTCTTAGTTATCCAGTCTCTCCATTATCACATTTGCTTGTCCAGTCAATCCAAATCCTTTCTTTCCACGTTGTGTTTCTTCTAAGTTTTCTACTTCTTTCAAAGGTTGCTGTTCACATTTAATGATCACCATTTGGGCGATCTGATCACCTTGGTATACTTTGAATTGGCTGTGATTGTAGTTAACTAGTCCAACCTCAATTTCTCCTCTATAATCTTCATCTATTAATCTGGGGAAAGCTCCTATTCCAGAATTGCGGTAGAGTCTACTTCTTACCCATACTTGCGCATATTGTCCAGGTGGTAGGGTGATAGCAATTCTAGTTTTTACGAAGGCTGATGATTTTGGTTCTAGGGTGCAGTCTTCATCTGCATATATGTCATAACCTGCAGCTCCTTCAGTTCTCCTCTTTGATATGATTGCACTTTCCATCAGTCTCTTAACTCGAGTTGCTATATCCTTTTCTTCAACCGTAAATACTTCTTCAAAAGTGGGGACATTTGGTTCCTTCCACTGTTCATGAGTTGTATCCTGAGGCAGGTTTTGCCACAAGTCCTTCTACCACCAATAGTGCATGCTGATTCGTTCATCAGGGTGAATTATTTCCTCTAATGCGATGATTTCTTCTTCTAAGTCTAAGTTGCTTTCTTCAATTAGGATAGGTCCATCATCTTTATCATCTTCCTAGAATAAGGCTCTGACTTTGATAGCTGTCTGAGTAGTGTAAACTTCATTGCTCCAATCCTCAGGTACTTCCTCATCTTCATTTTCTTCGAGTATCGTCTGTTCCTGTTCTTGATCATAACGTTCCTTCCAAGTTCCATGGTAATTGATATCATATGGGTCATCTGGATACCTGACCCAGTTTTCACATTCTCAGAGGTTATAGGGATTAACTTCATCCCAGTAGCATCCTTGCACATAGATGTTGCGATTTCTCCAGAGACATCCTTTGCTGATATGTCCGATATTCGTCCAAAAATAGTCTTATACTTCTCCAGTATTGTCTGCGAATGGGTGAGGGTTCCTTCTATTATATGGTCCATGATTCATTGAGGGTGGAGTCCTTTGGTGGGTCTGCGATAATCTTGGTTTCTTGATCTTCTTCTCCATTGGTAAGTGCATCTCCAAAGTGTCTTGGTAAGATATCAACTTCATATTACTGCAAGTGCACATCATCTCGGCACAATAGATGCATTGCTCACAAAATGGGCATCTAGTATTCCTCATGTTATATTCAATCAATTGGTTCTTTTCTAGAGGTGTCAGGTGGCGGTATTCACTATAGATCACCATGTTTGCTTCTTCTTCTTCTACCAAGTTGAGGTGCACCTGTCTGGGGGTTACTTCTTCATCTGTGTCGCTTTCGTCTTCCGGTCTTTGGGTGAGTTTCGGTACTACTCCTTTCTAAATATCTAGAGGTACACTGAACTTCCTTCTATGGTTGACGAAGATTAGCCTTTATACATCCAGGTCAATTCTTGCTTTAGCTTTCTTCAACCAGCTGTTGCTCAAGATGACATTGTAGGATTGTACATCAGTGACGACCATTCTGATGGAAATTATCTCCATTCCAAACTGGACTGGTACTTCTCTGAGTACTCCTAGAGGTATGCTGCTCTTTCCACTTGCGACAACCAAGGTAGAGGTAGCGGGTTCATCAATATCCCATCATAGGCAGTCTAGGAAATGCTTGGCGATAATGCTGACTCCTGCTCCAGTATCGATAATAACTAAGCATGCTAATCCTTCAATGTTGCATTGTGCATAGGCAGATAAGGTATAGGTTCACTCCTCTTGTTCTTCAGCAGTGTTGACTTCCTCGAATCGGATGGTTGGTTTGGTCTCTGTAATCTGTATTTTCACCTTCTACTTTGTTAATGGTACAATCTAGAAGAGTTGTTTGAAGATAATGTTTGCCTTCTGACTAGCAATGTCTTGCCATGGGTCATATTCGAATTCTCTAACTCTCCTAGGCTTCTTCTCTTTGTTTTCTTCTTGATCCGTTATTTCTTTGTCTCCAGTGATTAAAGTAACTGTCTCACCGGGTTGCATTATCTGTTTGAAGGCTTTGTCTCATTGATCCTCATTCAGTTGTTGTCTTTGTGTTGGCTTCTTAGTTTTCTCGATGACAACTTTGGGTTCTTGAGTTGGTTTCCTCTTTGGGTAGGGAGTCTTCTTAGTGGTAGTGCAGCTGACTGCTTCAACAGGGTAGGCCTCCAGGTATTCTTCGCTAAATTCTTCATCTTCTTCTTCAATTTCTTATACTACGTTGGTATGGTCGGCCTTCTTTACTTCCTCTCTCTCTCATCCTTCCTTCCAACTTCTAGTTCAGCAGTCTTTGGCAAAGTGACCACGTCTTCCACAGAGAAAGCAATTTATCTCGGTCCTATTGCATTCTTCGGCGACAAAGGTTCCTCTCGGTTGCTTATTCTGGTGGATCACCTTGGCTTCAAGATCAGCTATGTGTGCTGTCATTTCTGAGAATATCTTGGTAATCTTCTCCATTTCATCCTCATGTGTTGTCTTTCCTGTTTTTGCTATGACTATCAGTTTAATAGTATCCTCCTCAGGTGGTTCGGCTGATGCAGATACCATTTGAACTATGGGTATTCCAGTGCTGAATTTCCTGCGTAAGTCTTATGGTAACTTGTCATATAGGGATGCTGAATGTCCTACTTCGGTATCTCAAAAGGCCTGTGCCATCCTGACTTTCTCTTCCATTCTTTGAGAGCCAAACCTCTTGATATGATATTGGAGATCTGCGGGTAAGCTATTTATGAATACCATTTCTCATACAACCTGACTGGTTTCTTCACAGAGCTGCATGTACTGATTGATGGTGGTAACCCAGTCTTCTGGGCATTGATTGATTGACATCTTCATATTGAATAGTTGTTCCTTGATTGATTTTCGCTTCTGTTCGGTGAAATACTTCTCTTCTAACCAGGCTCTTGTAATATCCCAATGAGCGGTGGCTAATGCTGTGGCGGTAGGTGCATTTCTAGCTGCTGCTGTGGCTGCGAGGATTAATCCTCCTAGTCCAGTGGCTGTTGCATCTGTTAGGGCCACATGGTAGGCTTCTCTTGCAGGTTCTCTAAGTTGGGCGGCCAGGATAGGTAACCATCAGGTGCTGACTGTTCCTTTGGCTGCGAAGTAGCTTTTCAAATCATCTAGGAATTCTCGAACATATTCCTTAGTATATCTGTAAAAGGTAGGTAGTCTGTCTGCCATGGTTTCTTCATCCTCTTGAGGTCTTCTCCTAGGTAGTTGTAATAATACAGGTGGTGGCGGTGGTAGTGCCGTTCTTGCTTTTGTCTTCTACTATGGGTTTCAGCAAGTTCGGTTACACAATATAGGTAACAAATCGATCGAAGTGTTGATTGATTTCCTGCCAGTCGGTACCAATTGTGGCGGACTAAAATATATTAATGACGAAATACTCAGGATTGAGCAAGTGCAGAAAATATGTTTTTAGGGGTCTTAGCGGTTTATGCGGTAGCGTCTTAAGAAGGGTGTCGATGTAGGTGTTGACCAGCAAGAATTAAGTGTGATCAATTGAATAAAGTATATCTGTTAGAATCTCAAAACTATATCAATTGCTTACTCCTTGAGTAAGGCTTCAGTATCCCTTAGGTTGTCTGTTGTAAGCTTCCTTAGCTTGTTGCAGTCCGAATTTTATTGATAATTGCGAGTGGGGTATTTATAAGAAATTACAAGGTGCTATACAGGCAGCTACCCAGGTTACTACTTGAATTTCTGATTAGCTCAGCTAAATATAAGGTACAAATTGATTGGCTAAGATATAATAAATGATATATCAGGTTATAACGTAATTGGGCATCAAAATAATATATCAGATCGAAATACTATTTTAGGTTATAGTGTGATTGCAGATCTCAGCAACATTACAAGTCTCAGCAACGTTACAAGTCTCAGCAACATTACAAGTCACATGACTGTGATCTCACATGATCAAATTGTATGTTGTCACAAAATGTTCCGTCACATCTCTTTCCTTTCTGCAAGTTAGACTTCAAGATACAGTTCTAACTTGGAGAAATCTCTTTGTAACTGTTTTACCTCTTCCTCTAACTCCTTTATTTCAGTCTGTGTGAGTTGATTCAGTAGGTGCATACTGCACCGAAAGTGGTTCAAAGTGCTAGGCTTGTACTTGAATAGTTGATAAATCCGATCGGCCATTTTTGCAGCGTAGGCAGGAATTACTCCCTTGAGGGCTCGTTGGCAGATTTCTCTATCCTTCCAGTTCCAGATATGTTCAACTTCTTCATCCCAGAGTTGTGCAATTTGGTAGTATTCCTTCCATTCATTGATTCACGCCAGGTGTTGCCTCTTTTGAATGTTGCATACAATTGATTGGGTCTTCTGTAAGGTCGATCCTTCTATCTCCTCAAGGTCTTCCAGAGGTTCTATATGTCGGTAGGCCTCAATCAGGCTGACTCGGACTTCATGGAAGTTGTTCCATCAGAGCATGATATTTCTTGAGGCGGTTTCGGTAGATAGTATAAGGTAAGATCGTTCCTGTTGTTTTTCGTAACTGATACGTAGTTCCTTTTATACTGGCAATATAGTATGGTCCTTCCCATTTTGGGTCCAATTTTGCTGACCATGAAGACTCTACTATATTTCGGTATAGTAAGACTTGGTCACCAATCTTCAATCTCTCGGTTCCCTTGTGTTCCTTGTTGTAATTCTTCTTTTGTCGGTCTTGTGCAATGGCAATAAATTCTCTTGCCTTATTTCGGACATTGTGTAATTCCTGAATTTCCTTTGTCACACAATGCTCAATTTGCGTTTCCTAGGAGGTGTGGCTGGGTTCCGGGGTGGTCATTACTTGGTCTACCAGCTGATGAGCTTTTCTTCCGTAAGCGAGCTCAAAAGGGGTGAACTTTGTTGTCTCTTGTTTCATTGTTCATAGTGCAAATAAGGCAGAAGGTAGGTACAAATCCCAATCTCCTCCTTGTGATTGTACTACTTTAGCAATCGTGTTCTTGATGGTTTGATTCATCCATTCAGTGAGTCCATTTCCTTGGGGGTGGTAGGCAGTAGTCTTTATCTGGCAGATTCCAAAGTGTTGCATCAATATCTGCATGAATTCATTAACAAATTCAGTTCCCTGATCGGAGGTCATCTCATAAGGTATTCCATGGCGGCAGATAATATCTTTGTAGATAAAAGGTGCAATATTAAGGGCATCTGCAAGGGGCAAGGCTCTTGCTTTAGGGTACTTGGTCAGGTAATCTACTGCTACTACGATGTATCGATTTCCTCTAAGTGTTCTTGGTAGCGGTCCAACAATGTCTATTCCAATATGTTCGAAGGGTCCTCCAAGTACAATCGGTTGTAAGGTCTTGACTTCCTTTCCTCGGCGCCTCTTCTGGCAAGTGTCGCATCTCCTGATATATTCTCTAATGTCTTCGTATATGTTCTTCCAATAATATTTTTCTGATAGTCATTGATATGTATTGTCTACGCCCATGTGTCCTGCCAGCTGATGGTCATGAGATGCCTGAAGAACCATCTGCTTTTTGTGTTCAGGAACTACAAGTCATATTTGTCCTCTGTGTTATTGGTAAAGTATATTATTCTTGATAAAATAGTTGAGTACTGTTGTCCGTATAAGCCTTTGATCATTTTCGTTCGTTATCCCAGTAAAGGTTAGGTTACTGAGGTAATCCAAATATTCGTTATAGAGTTCAGTGTTCATTGGATAGGTATATTCTTTTTGGTTCGGGGTGTCAATCTCGGATAAATTGGGGTAGGCGTAAGAGGGTGTCCACATTCTGATGATTCCGTCCTTTTCTGTATTGTGTCGTGAAGTTGTATTCCTGCAATATAGCTAGCCATTGTGCATATATTCCTGTCAGATTTGGCTTATTCCAAAGCCATTTGAGAGCTGAGTGGTCTATTATTAGGGTGAACTGTTTTCCAATCAGGAAGTGGCGGAAGTGTTGTATGGCCCAAACGACTGCTATGCATTCTAGTTGGGTGGCTCCATAAGAAGGTTCTGCTCCATGAGTGGCTCGTCCTGCGTAAGCAATCACATGTTCTCCATCTTTATCATCTTGTGCCAAGATTGCTCTGAGTCCAAATGACAATGTATCTGTATACAGCTTGAATACTTTTGTGAGATCTGGTCTTGCCATAACTGGTGCATGGGTAAGTGCTTCCTTGATCAGGTTGAAGGCGGTTTGTGCGGCTGACATCCATTCCCATGCTCTTCCTTTCCTTTGTAACATATGCAGGGGTGTGGCAATTTCAAAGTAACCAGGGATAAATCTTTTATAGAACTGGACCAGTCCTAGGAATCCTCGTAAGGCCATCTTATCTTGTAGGGTTGGGAAGGCTTTGACGATTTCAGTCTTCTTTGGGTCCGGGTGGATTTCTCCTTCATCAATTATAAATCCGAGGTATTTGATTTTCTTCTGTCCAAAGTAGCATTTTGTCAGCTTGATCCTTAATCCGTGTTTTCTGAGTCATTCAAATACTTCCTTCAGGGTCACCATGTGTTCTGCGAAGTTCTCCGCATAGATGTTGATGTCGTCGATGTACACAATCACTCCATGTCCAATCAAATCGTAGAAGATTTCGTTTATTGCTGCCTGGAAGGTGGCGGGTGCATTGCAAAGTCCAAAGGACATTCTTGTAAATTCGTACTGTCCAAATGGTGTAATAAATGCTGATTTCTCCTGTGCTTTAGGCATCATTCCGATTTGATTATATTCTGCCCATAGGTCCAAGGTTGAATAGATTTGCGCCTTTTTCAACATGTTTTGTAAGTCTTCTGAGTGCGGGATCGGGTATGCATGCTTCTTGGTGACTGAGTTCAATTTGCGATAGTTGATAACCATTCTCTGTCCATCCTTCTTTGGTACTATGCTGATAGGTGATGCCCAGGGGCTTTTCGATCATATGATTACTCCTGACTCTAATAGCTCTTGAACATGCTTTCGTACAAAGTCATGATAGTTGGCTAGCAATCTGTAGGGTGCCTGTTTGATCGGTTTGGCATCTCCTGTATCGATATGGTGTGTGAAGAAGGCTTGATCCGGTAGGTCTTTGAAACTGATTGCGATAATATCCTCATACTCCTTCAGTAGGTCTTATGACTGTTTCTTCTGATTTGGTAACAGGTTTTCGTTGAGGGAGTAGATGTGCTTCTTGGCGCTCTCCTGGTCATCCAGTCTTTCCATTATCATATTTGCTTGTCCCGTTGATCCAAATCCCTTCCTTCCTCATCGTGTTTCTTCTAAGTTTTCCACTTCCTTCAAAGGTTGTTGTTCGCATTTGACGATCACCATCTGAGCAATTCGATCTCCTTGGTATACTTTGAATTGACTGTGGTTATGGTTAACTAGCCCAACCTCGATTTCTCCTCTGTAGTCTTTGTCTATTAATCCAGGGAAGGCTCCTATCCCAGAATTGCGGTAGAGTCCACTTCTTGCCCATACTTGCGTACATTGTCCAGGTGGTAGGGCGATGGCGATTCCGGTTTTTATGAAGGCTGATGATTTCGGTTCTAGGGTACAATCCTCATCTGTATACAGATCATAACCTATGGCTCCTTCGGTTTTTCTCTTCGGTATGATTGCGCTTCCTGTCAGTTTCTTGACTCGAGTTGCTGTATCCTTTTCTTCAACCGTAAATACTTCTTCAAAGGTGGGGATATTCAGTTCCTTCCACTGTTCGTGAGTTGTGTCCTGAGGTAGGTTCTGCTACAAGTCCTTCCACCACCAATAGCGCATGCTGATGCGTTCGTCGGGGTAAATTATTTCCTCAAGTGCGATGATTTCTTCTTCTGAGTCTGAGTCGCTTTCTTTAATCAGGATAGGTCCATCATCTTCATCATCTTCCTGGAATAGGGCTCTGACTTCGATGGTTGTCTGCATGGTATAAACTTCATTGCTACATTCCTCGGGTACTTCCTCATCTTCATTCTCTTCGGGTATCATCTGTTCTTGTTCTTGGTCATAACGTTCCTTCCAAGTTCCATGGTAATTGATATCATATGGTTCGTCTGGATATCTGACCCAGTTTTCACACTCCCAGAGGTCATAGGGGTTGACTTCATCCCAATAGCATCCTTGCAGGTAGGTGTTGCGATTTCCCCAAAGACATCCTTTGCTGATGTATCCAATATTTGTCCAGAAACAGTCCCATACTTCTCCAGTATTGTCTGTGAATAGGTGAGGGTTCCTTCCATTATACGGCCCATGATTCATTGAGGGTGGAGTCCTTCGGCGGGTCTGTGACAATCTTGGTTTCCTGATTTTCTTTTCTGTTGGCAAGTGCATGTCCAAGGTATCTTGGTAAGGTATCAACTTCGTATCACTGCAAGTGCACATCATCTCAGCACAATAGATGCATTGCTCACAGAATGGGCATCGAGTGTTTCTTATATTGTACTCAATCAACTGGTTCTTTTCCGAGGGCATCAGGTGGCGGTATTCACTATGGATTACTACATTCGCTTCTTCTTCTTCGACTAAGTTGAGGTGCGCCTGTCCGGAGGTTATTTCTTCATCTGTATCACTTTCGTCTTCCGGTCTCTGAGTAAGTTTCGGTACTACACCTTTCTGAATATCCAGAGGTACACTGAACTTCCTTCCATGGTTGACGAAGATTAATCTCTGTGCGTCCAGGTCAATTCTAGCTTTGGCTTTCTTTAACTAGCTGTTGCCTAAGATGGTATTGTAGGATTGTGTGTTGGTGACCACTATTCTGACGGGAATTATTTCTGTTCCAAACTGGACTGGTACTTCTCGGAGTACTCCTAAAGGTACGCTGCTTTTTCCGCTTGTAACGACCAAGGTAGAGGTAGCGGGTTCGTCAATATCCCATCCTAGGCGGTCTAGGAAATGCTTGGCGATGATGCTGACTCCTGCTCCAGTGTCAATAATAACTGAGCATGCTAATCCTCCAATGTTGCATTGTGCATAGGCAGATGAGGTATAGGTTCGCTCCTCTTGTTCTTCGGTGGTGTTGACTTCCTCAAATCAGATGGTTGGTTTGGTTTCCGTGATCTGCGTCTTCACCTTCTGCTTTGTTGATGGTGCAATCTGGAAGAGTTGTTTGAAGGTAATGTTGGCCTTTTGGCTGGCAATATCTTTTCATGGGTCGTACTCGAATTCTTTAACCTTCCTAGGCTTCTTTTCCTTATCTTCTTCCTGATCCGTCATTTCTTCATCTCCGGTGGTTGAAGTAACTGTCTCGCCAGGTTGCATTATTTGCTTGAAGGCTTTGTCCCATTGATCCTCATTCAACTGTTGCCTTTGTGTTGGCTTCTTAGACTTCTCGATGACAACCTCTGGTTCCTAGGTTGGCTTCTTTCTTGGGTAGGGAGTCTTTCTAGTGGTAGTGCGACTGACTGCTTCGACAGGGTAGGCTTCCAGATATTCTTCGCCAAATTCTTCATCTTCCTCTTCGATTTCTTGCACTACATTGGTATGGTCGGCCTTCTTTACTTCCTCTCTCTCTCGTCCTTCCTTCCAACTTCTAGTTCAGCAATCTTTAGCAAAGTGACCTTACCTTCTGCAGAGGAAGCAGTTTATCTTAGTCTTGTTGTGTTCTTCGGCGATGAAGGTTCCTCTCGGTTGTCTATTCTGGTGGATCACCTTGGCTTCCAGGTCAGCTATGTGTGCTGTTATCTCTGAGAATATCTTGGTAATCTTTTCCATTTCATCTTCATGTATTGTCTTCCCCATTTTTGCTATAACTGTTGGTTTGATAGTGTCCTCCTCAGGTGGTTCAGCTGGCGCAGATACCATTTGAACTACGGGTATTCCAGTGCTGAATTTCCTGCGTAAGTCTTGTGATAACTTGTCATATAGGGATGCTGAATGTCCTGCCTCGATGTCCCAAAAAGCCTGTGCTATCCTGACTTTCTCTTCCATACTTCGAGGGCCAAACCTCTTGATATGGCATTGGATGTCTGTGGGTAAGCCATTCATGAACACCATTTCTCATACAACCAGGCTGGTTTTTCTACAGAGTTGCATATACTGATCGATGGTATTAACCCAGTCTTCCGAGCATTGATTGATTGACATCTTCATGTTGAATAGCTATTCCTTGATTGATTCTCGCTTCTGTTCAGTAAAATACTTTTCTTCTAACCAGGCTCTTGTAACATCCCAATGAGCGGTGGCTAATGCTGCGGTGGGGGGGTTATTTCCAGCTGCTGCTATAGCTGCGAGGATTAATCCTCCTAGTTCAGTGGCTGCTACATCCATTAAAGCTACACGGTAGGCTTCTCTTGCAGGCCCTCTAAGTTGGGCAGCTAGGATAGGCAACCATCGGGTGCTGACCATTCCTTTGGCTATGAAGTAGCTCTCCAAATTATCCAGGAATTCTCGAACATATTCCTTGGTGTATCCGTAAAAGGTAGGTAGTCTGTCTGCCATGGTATCTTTGTCTTCTTGAAGTCTTCTCCTAGGTAGTCGTAGTAATGCAGGCAGTGGCGGTGGTAGTGCCGTTCTTGCTTTTGTCTTCCACTATAGGTTTCGGCAAGTTCGGTTATGCAATATAGGTAACAAATTGGTTGATATGTCGATTGATTTCCTGCCAGTCAGCACCAATTGTGACGGACTAAAATATATTAACGGCGAAATACTTGAAATTGAGCAAGTGCAGAAAATACATTTCAGGGGTCTTAGCGGTTTATACGGTAGCGTCTTAAGAAGGGTGTCGATGTAGGTGTTTAACTAGCAAGAATTAAGTGTGATTGATCGAATAAAGTGTATCTGTTAGAATCTTGAAACTATCTAATTGCTTACTCCTTGAGTAAGGCTTCAGTATCCCTTGGGTTATCTGTTGTAAGCTTCCTTAGCTTGTTGCAGTCCGAATTTTATTGATAATTGCGAGTGGGGTATTTATAAGAAATTACAAGGTGCTATATAGGCAGCTACCCAGGTTACTACTTGAATTTCTGATTGGCTCAGCTAAATATAAGGTACAAATTGATTGGCTAAGATATAATAAATGATATATCAGGTTATAACGTAATTGGGCATCGAAATAATATATCAGATCGAAATACTATTTTAGGTTATAGTATGATTGCAGATCTCAGCAACGTTACAAGTCTCAGCAATGTTACAAGTCTCAGCAACGTTACAAGTCACATAACTGTGATCTCATATGATCAAATTATATATCATCACAAAATGTTCCGTCATAATATATATAGAGGGGGGTGAGATCTTTAGCTCTCAAAGAGATCTTGAGTATGCACTGCTATTGAACTTAGTTGTTGAAAGGTTGCGAGAATAGTGCAGAGCTTCAATTTAATGAGTTCACAACTATTTATATTATACGAGCTTCTTAAGATTCCAGCTCTTATAGAGATTTGTATAAGATCAATATATTATGTATAAGGGTTGTAAAGGGAAGTTAAGAAATTGAACTAATAGGAATAATGATTCTATTTATTAAATAAAGAATTGAGAGGGTATTTATATAAAAGATCAGATAGTACTGCTATAAAGATAGCTGCTTAAGATACGTAGTACTTCTAATAGCGGTAATACTTCAAAAAGAAATACTAAAATAAGTAATACAGTAAAAGATAATAATCAAAAAGGAAATTACTAGAGATAGTAATTTGATAAAAGGAAATACTGTATAAAGTATTTCTGAAAAGAGTAATGCTAAGATAAGTAATGTAGAAAAAGAAAATACTTCAATAAGTAATACTACTAAAGGCATTTCTGAATATAGTAATGCTACAAAAGGAATTTCCTAAAACAGAATTTCCTTATTGAGTAATTCCTCAATTGGCAATGCCCTATTTGGCAATACCTTATTTAGTATTTCTAAATCGAGAACTACTATATCAGGTAATTCTATTTCAAGTGACTAAAATGTTCTAAGTAGTACTGCAGCACAGTAATGGTTATTTTTAATATCTAATAATATCACTTTTACAACTCTTCTTCTCTTGGGAAAATAGCATCTATACTATTTCTATAAGAAAGTTATTTAGTATTCTGCAAGTTTGCATTTCTTAAAGGTATAATATTGATTCTGTTTAAAGAGTATCTGCTGAACTTCTTCCTTTAAGTTCTAGACTTAATACAGGTGATTATCAGAATGTTTTTGTTTTATACAGGTGATTTGATTTGTTGCCCTATTTAATGATCTGCTGATCTAAGATTTTTTCTATTTTGAATTCTTTTATGTTATTGACTAAAATTGGTGTGAATAGTTTGATCTCTTGATATCAGTCTTATTCCGAAGTTATCTGTCTACTAATTGTGACTGTCATTTTGATTGCTGATAAATTGTTTTATCAATAATCATTCATCTGTTTTTAATTCAACTAGTATTGTTATGTTAGCTAGTACTTATCACTCCAGAGTATATGATTCATTTCTATCAATACTGATTTGATAATCTATATCTCTAATAAATAATTCATATTGTCTTCTTAAGGTTGCTTATATTGATATGTCTTTATGAAGTCTATATGCAAAGTTTGCCTGCTTTTGAAGTCTGTTTACATCTCTCATTGTTGTGATTATCTCTATTCCTTCTCAATATTGTAGTCTTCTTACTAATTTGTGTAGATATTTAATATTACTCTGAGTATATTACAAGTACTCCAAAAGAATTAGGCTTTAATAAAATGTTCATAGTATATATTGTGACGGCTGACCCCCAACTTGACTAATTTTCACGAATTTTGTACTACGCTTGATTTAGAAGTTACCGCAACATCCTATACCCTTCTGTTTTTGGTTAGTGTCGTTTTTAGCGAGCGATCTCGCCACCAGCGACGAACGTAGTTTTTAGCGACCGATCTCATTTTTATCGACGCAATATTATTCGCAGTTATCGAGTCATACTTGTAGCGAAGTCTTCATTATTCTATCCATTCAGTTCTATCAATTTTGTATAAATACCCCCTCTATTTCTATCTAAATAAATCAGTTTGCACAGAGTCTTGGAATATCTCAATATCAGTCGTAGTAAAGCCTGAAGAGCACAGCACGAAGCTGTAGTAAGGATACGCAAAGGGAGATATCGCGTCTGA
>RBNK01001261.1:0-16547 GCA_003990785.1 Endogone sp. FLAS-F59071 | reverse complement strand
TGGCTGTTACTGAGTTGTCCAGTTTAATGAATACGAATTGCGCTAGCTTGGCTCCTTTGGTGACTCAGTATTTGCGGCGGGCTGATAGGTTGTGAACTGCAAGTATAATTTTGCCAGTATAGTCCGTGTCAATAACTCCTGCTTTGATCGAGATTCCTTCCTTGATTTTGCTGCTTTTATCTAGAATTTGTGTATAAGTTCCAGTTGGTGGCTTCAGGGCGATTCCTGTCTTGATCAGAAAAATCGATCCTGGTGGAATCAGTGCATCTTCGTTTGCATGGATATCATATCCTGCGGAGTTTGCTGTTCCTTTGGTAGGTATTATAGCATCCGGGTGCTTCTTTTCGACTAGGAAGTTGGTTTCGTTGTTAGTTTCTTGTATCATGTATAGTCATTCATCGTCTGATGATTCTTCCTGTTCTTGTTCTTCATCTTCTTGCCTTCCTTCTTCAATGTCGGCCAGTTCTTGCTAAGTGCCGTTGTAGGCTGGGTCGCATTCCTTGCCATCGATAGTAGATGAGTCATGGACAGTCCAAAGATCTTGTGGGTAGATTTCGTCCCAATATACTCCTTGTTTGTATCTCTTCTTGTCTCCCCAGAACTTTCCTTTGCCAACGTATTGATAGCTTCTCCAGAAAATGTCATAGATTTCTCCAGTGTTGTTGGCGTAAGGGTATGGGTTTTTGCCATGGTAGGGTCCATTATTCATTGGTAGCATCTGTCGGCGTCTTGGTTGCAGTTTTATTCTTCGATCCTTCTTTTTGATGGTGAGGAAGTCTTCGACTTTGGATTCATCCGGTATGGGGTGAGTTGTTGAACAGTTGCACATGTGTTCTGCACAATAGATGCGTTGGTCACAGAATGGGCATCTCGTTTGCACCATGTTCCAATTGATGAGGGTGATTTGTTCTTGCTCATTCAACTTGTGGTATCCTTGGCTGTATTTTTCTTCAATTATGTACAGTCAGCTGATATCTTTGGGATCCGTTTCTTCTTCAGTAGTCATGCTTTTGCTTGTACCTTTGGTTTCTTCTTTCTTTGTGATCTTTTCTCCTGAAATAGTATGAGTACTTCTACACTCAGGTGCAATATGTCCACGTTTTCCACAATTGAAGCAAGTCTTCGTTTTCTTCCAGTCATCCTTGTTTTCTTCCTTCTTGAAATTGTTTCACCATGTTGGGTTATTGTTGTAATTTCCTCGTCCTCCTCTGAATCCTCCTCGGGGGTTAAATCCTCCTCGACGGTAAGTATTAGTTGTTGGTTTGCTGCTTGAACCAGAGTTTTGATTTCTGTTTTCTATTCGTGTTTGTTGTGCTGATAGAATTGTACGTGCTGATTTGATGACCATGCCGAAACACCATTGTTCGTGAGCACATGGGCTCCCTCTCTCCTTGATGCAAGTTTCAAGCCACTGTAGAAGAGTCTTGAATAAGGTGTCGGCTCGTGTACCACAAGTGATGTGATTGTCATCGTCATAAGGCATCCCAATGATGATAAGGTCAGCGTCGATTTCTGTGGCGAAAGCTTCAAAGGATTTGTTTCCTTCAGTGTTGAATCTTGCTGTAGCTAAACGTTTCTTTGCTTCGGCAATATGTGCACTACTGCGGAATTTGTCGATCAGTAAGGATCTAAGACCTTGTTGGATGGGGATGTTTGGATATCCTGGTCGGGCTGCATTAGCTACTTGAGCTGCTACCAAGGTTGTATCTTGCCAGGTCAAAGGTTTTCTAGGCAGATTTTGCTACCAGATTGCTGCCAATTTTCTGAGAAATCCAGCAATTTTGTTGACCTGTGCATATGACTTGGCGTATACTTGTTCAGGTGTATGATTGACATTGTTGGTGAGTCTGTCGTCCGGTACTCGATCATCATTCCAGCTGTTGGCATTGTAATTGGCTTCAACGGCTGATATAAATGCGGTAACTTCTTTTGCTTCTCCATCAAAGGGATGTAGGTTGACTGCCTTGGTTGTCTGACTAAGTTGTGCTACTTGTCCTACAAGTGCAGTTAAGGCTGCTACTTGTGCGGTTAGTGCGGTGATTGCGGCGTCAGCCATTATATCAGTAAATGTAGTTAGTGCAAGTAGTGGTGATGTTGGAAGTTCATTTTCTTCTCTATCCGTTTGTTGGAAGTATTCTCTGACTTCGTGATTAAGTATTTCGTCTTCTGAATCGAGGTCTTCCGATTCTTCAAGTATATCAGCTTCGAGTGTGATTCTTCGAACGGTTGTATCAGCGTCTTCAATAAATGCAGTGTCAGCGTCGTGATAGATGGTTGTCTCAGGTTCGTGTAAGTCACTTATATTGGTTGCTTCTCTGAATGTTGGTTTGCTTGGTCCAGGTGTATGTCAGAATATAGATGTTGTGAGATTGATAGGATTGATAGGATCCTCGATGGATAGTGGTGTGATAGGTACAGTTGATCCTAATGGTGTTGTTTCGGCAAATCGTGTGAGGTCTTCTGCTACTAATTTTTCAAATAATCTGTTTGCAATTCTATAGTAAACGGTGCCTCAGTGTGTTGAGTAATCAAATTGCGAGTTGGTAATCCACTTTTTGATTACTTGACGATTATTATATCCTTATACGATAGATGTAAGGTTGGTGAAGTAGTGTTCAGCTCATGTGATGGAAACGATGTCACAATCTCCTTTGATATTTTCGTAGAGGAAATCTTGAAATGCTTCGAAATAGGCTTCAGTTGTAAGAGGGTTTTCGAATTCTTCTAAAAGTTCGTTGTAGAGTTCAAGGTATGTTTTGCCTCATAAACGAGCTACTGTTGTTGAATCAGTGCTTCGTAGCAGTTGCTGATATTGTGTCTACTTGAAGGGTTCCGTGATGTATGTAGCCTCTCTGGCTGTTGGAAGTAAGATGTGTGTGGTGTTTTTAGTAGCACTCCGAGTACGTCGGTCGTGTCTAAAAAGGAATTGGTAATTCTAGGCCTTTGTAAAATTATTAGTAGTATGTTTCTGATTATAACGGTTTTTTCATTACTGCTGCTACCAAGTTGTAAGGGGGTTTCTCCTAAACCGCCTGTGAGGAAGCGTCTGATGATACTAATCCACGTTGGACTTAGGAATCTCCGAGTACGTCGCAAGGTTTCTAAGGTATCAAAAGTACTTTGTTTCTTTATAAGATTATTAATTGTGAATTTCAGACTTATAGTCTTTAGCGCTTTTGATGTGTGTAGAAGGGGTGAGATCTTTAGCTCTCAAAGGGATCTTGAGTGTGCACTGCTATTGAACTGAGATTTATTGAATAAAGATTTGAGGGATATTTATACAATTTCTCAAGGTGCTATACAGGTAGCTGCCCAGGTTACTACTCGAAAAACTATTGGCTATTCAAAATATAAACTAATTATGAATTTATGTGATATAACGAGTTATATAAGTTATGGATTTAAGATGGTTAAAGATTTAAGACAGTTAAAAGATTTAAGACGGTTAAAAGGTTTCACAAATCAAGGAACTGTTCCAATTAGTCGAAATCCCTTTGTATTACACGGATTTCTTCTTTAAGTTCTTCAAAGGCAATTTGAGACAGTTGGTGAAATGTAGATGGTCTAATTCTGGTAAGTCTTTTCAAGGTGGCTGGTCGGAACTAGAAGAGTCCATAAATCTGGAGGGCAATCCTTTGAGATTGGAGGGGGATCCCTTGGTGTAGTGCTCGTTTGCATGCTTCTGCATGTCATCGGTCCCATACATGTTCGAGATCTTCTTCCCAGATCCTAGCGATCTTATAGTAGGCCTGAAATTCGTCTTGTGTTTGTCATTTCTGAGCAATGTCGATGTTTTTCATTATTATTTGAGTCCTTCGTAGGGCAGATCCTTCCTCAGGTAGTAGTTCGGATGGAGGGTCTTCTAAGGCTCGGTATGCTTCAATAACTCGGCTTCGGAGGTATTCATCATTGTTGAATCGGGGCATGGTTATCTGTTGTGTTTCTGCAAGTATTTGTTGCTGCTTTTTATATATATTACTCTTACAGATATTTATAAGAAATTACAAGATGCTATATAGGCAGCTACCCAGGTTACTACTTGAATTTCTGATTAGCTCAGCTAAATATAAGATATAAATTGATTGGCTAGAATATAATAAAATGATATATCAGATTATAATGTAATTGGACAGTGAAATAATATATCAGATTAAAATACTATTTTAGGTTATAATGTTATTGCAGATCTCAATAATATTGCAAGTCTTAATGTTATTATAGGTTATATAACTGTGATCTCATATGATTAAAATATATGTTATCATAAAATATTCTATCACATCTCCTTCCTTTCTATAAGTTAGACTTCAAGGTATAGTTTTAACTTGAAGAAATCTCTTTGTAACTGTTTTACCTCTTCCTCTAGCTCCTTTATATTATTTTGTGTAAGTTGGTATATTTGGAATAGGCTATACCAAAAGTGATTCAGAGCACTAGGCTTATGCTTGAATAGTTGATAAATCTGTTCAGTCATTTTTGTAGCATAGGCAGGGAGTGCTCCTTTAAGGGCTCATTAGTAGATTTCTCTATCCTTCTAGTTCCAAATATATTCAACTTCTTCTTTCTAGAGTTGTGCAATTTGGTAGTACTCTTTCCATTTATTGATTCATACTAAGTGTTGTCTTTTCTAAATATTACATATAATTGCTTAGGTTTTTTGTAAAGTCAATCCTTCTATCTCCTTAAGGTCTTCCAGGGGTTTTATATATCAATACACCTCAATCAGGCTGACTTGCACTTTATAGAAGTTCCAATGGAGCATAGTATTTCTTGAGGTAGTTTCGGTGAACAGTGTAGGGTAAGATTGTTCCTGTCATTTTTCGTAACTGATATATAGTTCCTTTTATACTCATGATGTAGTATGGTCCTTCCTATTTCGGGTCTAATTTCGCTGACCATAAGAACTCTACTATATTCTAGTATAGTAAAACCTGGTTACTGATCTTCAATTTTTTAGTTTCCTTGTGTTTCTTATCGTAATTCTTCTTTTGTCAATCTTGTGCAATAGCAATAAATTCTCTTGCCTTGTTTCAGACATTGTGTAATTCTTGGATTTCTTTTGTTACATGATGCTCAACTTACATTTCCCAGGTAGTGTAGCTGAGTTCCGGGGTGGTCATCACTTGGTCTACTAGCTGATAAGCTTTCCTTCCGTAAGCAAGCTTAAAAGGGGTGAACTTTGTTGTTTCTTGTCTCATTGTTTATAGTGCAAATAAGGCAGAAGGTAGGTATAAGTCCCAATCTCCTCCTTGTAATTGTACTACCTTAGTAATCATGTTCTTGATAGTTTGATTTGTCTGTTCGATAAGTCCATTTCCTTGGGGGTGGTAGGCAGTAGTTTTTATCTGGTGAATCCCAAAGTGTTACATCAATATCTGCATGAATTCATTAATAAATTTGGTTCCTTGATCAGAGGTTATTTTATAGGGTATTCCATAGCAGCAGATAATATCTTCATAGATAAAGGGTGCAATATTAAGGGTATCTGCAAGGGGCAAGGCTCTTGCTTCGGGGTACTTAGTTAAGTAATCTACTGCTACTACAATATATCGATTTCCTCTAAGTGTTCTTGGTAGTGGTCCAACAATATCTATTCTAATATATTTGAAGGGCCCTCCAGGTATAATTAGTTATAAGGTCTCAACTTTCTTTCCTCAGCACCTCTTCTGGCAGGTGTCGCATCTTCTGATATATTCTCTAATATCTTCATACATATTCTTCCAATAATATTTTTCTGATAATTGTTGATATTTGTTGTCGATACCCATGTATTCTGCAAGCTGATGATTATAAGAGGCCTGAAGTACTATCTGCTTTTTATGTTCAGGAACTACAAGTCATATCTGTCCTCTATATTATCAGTAAAGTATATTATTCTTGATAAAATAGTTAAGTGCCATTGTCTATATAAGCTATTGATCATTTTCATTCATTGTCCTAGTAAAGGTTAGGTTACTAAGGTAATCTAAATATCCATTATAGAGTTTAGTATCCATTGGGTAGGTATATTCTTTTTGGTTCAGGGTGTCAATTTCAGATAAATTAGGGTAGGTATGAGAGGGTGTCTACATTCTGATAATTTCGTCCTTTTCTATATTGCATCATGAAGTCATACTTCTATAGTATAGCTAGCTATCGTGCATATATTCCTATCAGATTTGGTTTGTTCCAAAGCCATTTGAGGGCTGAGTGATCTGTTATTAGGGTGAACTGTTTTCTAATCAGGAAGTGGCGGAAGTATTGTACGGCCTAAATAACTGCTATATATTCCAGCTGAGTGACTCCATAGAAAGATTCTGCTCTATAGGTGGCTTGTCTTGCATAAGCAATCATATGCTCTCCATCTTTGTTATCTTGTGCCAAAATTGCTCCGAGTCCGAATGATGATATATCTATATACAGCTTAAATACTTTTGTAAGATCTGGTCTTGCCATTACTAATGCATGGGTAAGTACTTCCTTAATTAGGTTAAAGGTAGTTTGTGTAGCTGACATCTATTCCTATGCTCTTCTCTTTCTTTACAATATATATAGGGGTGCAGCAATTTCAGAGTATCTAGGAATAAACCTTTTATAGAACTGAACTAGTTCTAAAAATCCTTGTAAGGTCATCTTATCTTATAGAGTTGAAAAGGCCTTGACAATTTCAGTCTTCTTTAGGTCTGGGTGGATTTCTCCTCCATTGATTATAAATCCAAGGTATTCAATTTTCTTCTATCCAAAGTAGCATTTTGTTGGCTTGATCCTTAGTCTATGTTTTCTGAGTCATTCAAATACTTCCTTTAGGATCACCATATATTCTGTAAAGTTCTCAATATAAATGTTGATATCGTCGATATATATGATTACTCCATATCCAATTAAGTCATAGAAGATCTCATTCATTGCAGCCTGGAAGGTGGCAGGTGCATTGCAAAGTTCAAAGAACATTCTTGTAAATTTGTACTGTCCAAATGGTATCACAAATGCTGATTTCTCCTATACTTCGAGCGTCATTCTGATTTGGTTATATCCTGCCCATAGGTCCAAGGTTGAATAGATTTGCACCTTTTTCAACACGTTTTGTAAGTCTTCTAAGTGCAGGATTGAATATGTGTACTTTTTAGTAACTGAGTTCAATTTGTGGTAATCGATAACCATTCTCTGTCCATCCTTTTTCGGTACTATACTGATAGGTGATGTCCAAGGGCTTTTTGACCATATAATTACTCCTGATTACAATAGTTCTTAAACATGCTTTCATACAAAGTCATGATAGTTGGCTAGCAATCTGTAGGATACTTGTTTGATTAGTTTGGCGTCTCCTGTATTGATATAGTGAGTAAAGAAGGCTTGGTCCAGTAGGTCCTTAAAACTGATTGCGATGATATCCTCATACTCCTTCAGTAGGTCTTGTAACTGTTTCTTCTGATTCAGTAACAGATTTTCATTGAGGGAGTAGATGTGTTTCTTGGCATTTTCCTGGTCATCCAGTTTTTCTATTATTACATTTGCTTGTCCAGTCGATCCAAATCCTTTCCTTCCTTATCATATTTCTTTTAAATTTTTCACTTCTTTTAAAGGTTGCTGTTCACATTTGACAATCACCATTTGAGCAATTCGATCTCCATAGTATACTTTGAATTGGCTGTGGTTGTGGTTAACTAGTCTAACCTCAATTTCTCCTTGTAGTCTTTATCTATTAATCTAGGGAAGACTCCTATTCTAGAGTTGTGGTAAAGTCTACTTTTTGCCCATACTTGCACACATTGTCCAGGTGGTAGGGCAATAGCGATTTCAGTTTTTACAAAGGCTGATGATTTTGATTCTAGAGTACAGTTTTCATCTGTATATAGGTCATAACCTGCAGCTCCTTCAGTTTTTCTCTTTAGTATGATTACACTTTCTATCAGTTTCTTGACTCGAGTTGCTGTATCCTTTTCTTCCACTATAAATACTTCTTTGAAGATGGGGACATTTGGTTCCTTCCACTGTTCGTAAGTTGTGTCTTGAGATAGGTTCTGCCATAAGTCCTTCTACCACCAATAGTGCATACTGATATGTTCATCAGGGTGAATTATCTCCTCAAGTGTGATGATTTCTTCTTCTGAGTCTAAGTTGCTTTCTTCGATTAGGGTAGGTCCATCATCTTCATCATTCTCTTGAAATAAGGCTTTGACTGCTATGAGTGTTTGAGTAGTATAAACTTCATTGTTCCATTCATCAGGTACTTCCTTATTTTCATTTTCTTTAGATACTATCTATTCTTGTTCCTGATCATGACATTCTTTCCAAGTTCTGTAGTAATTGATATCATATAGTTCGTCTGGATATCTGACCCAGTTTTCGCATTCTCAAAGATCATAGGGGTTAACTTCATCCCAGTAGTATCCTTGTAGGTAGATGTTACAGTTTCCCCAAAGATGTCCTTTACCGATATGTTCAATATTTATCCAAAAACAGTCCCATACTTCTCCAGTATTGTCTGTGAATGGATGAGGGTTCCTTCTATTATATGGTCCATGATTCATTGAGGGTGGAGTCCTTTGGCGGGTCTGTGACAGTCTTGGTTTCTTAATCCTTTTTTCAGTCAGTAGATGCATCTCTAAGGTATCCTGGTAAGATATCAACTTTGTATCACTGCAAGTACACATCATCTCAGCACAATAAATGTATTACTCATAGAATGGGCATCTAGTATTCCTTATACTATATTCAATCAACTGGTTCTTCTCCAAAGGCATCAGGCAGCAGTATTCACTATGGATCACTATGTTAGCTTCTTCTTCTTCTACCATGTTGAGGTGTGCCTGTCTAGGGGTTATTTCTTCATCTGTGTCACTTTTATCTTCTGGTCTCTAAGTGAGTTTCAGTACTACTCCTTTCTGAATATCCAGAGGTACACTGAACTTTCTTTTATAGTTAATGAAGATTATTAACCTTTGTGCATCTAGGTCAATTCTAGCTTTAGCTTTCTTCAACCAACTGTTACTCAAGATAGCATTGTAGAATTGTGCATCAGTAACAACCATTCTAACAGGTATGATTTTTGTCCCAAACTGGACTGGTACTTCTTGGAGTACTCCTAAAGGTATGCTGCTTTTTTCACTTGCAATGACTAAGGTGGAGGTAGCAGGTTCATCAATATTCCATCTTAGACAGTCTAGAAAATGCTTGGCAATAATGCTGACTCCTGCTCCAGTATCGATAATGACTGAGCATGCTAATCCTCCAATGTTGCATTGTGCATAAGCAGATGAAGTATAGGTTTACTCCTCCTGTTCTTTGGCAGTGTTAACTTCCTCAAATCGGATGGTTAGTTTGGTTTTGGTAATCTGCGTCCTCACTTTTTGCTTTATTAATAGTGTGATCAGGAAGAGTTGTTTAAAGGTAATGTTGGCCTTTTGACTGGTAATATCTTGCTATAGGTCATATTCAAATTCTCTAACCCTCTTAGACTTCTTTTCCTTATTTTCTTTCTAATCCATCATTTCTTCATCTTCAGTGGTTGAGATAACTATCTTACTAGGTTGCATTATCTGTTTGAAAGCTTTATTCTATTGATCCTCATTCAATTATTGTCTTTGTGTTAGCTTCTTAGGTTTCTCGATAACAACTTCAGGTTTTTGAGTTAGTTTCTTTCTTAGATAGGGAGTCTTCCTAGTGGTAGTGCAGCTAACTGTCTCAACAGGGTAGGCTTCTAGGTATTCTTTGCTAAATTCTTCATCTTCTTCTTCGATTTCTTGTACTATATTGATATGGTCAGCCTTTTTTTCTTCCTCTCTCTCCCATCCTTCCCTCTAACTCCTAGTTTGGCAATCCTTGGCAAAGTGACTATGTCTTCCACAGAGAAAACAATTCATCTCTATCTTGTTACATTCTTTAGTGATAATGTAAGAGTGATATTATTAGACATTACAAATAACTGTTACTGTGCTGCAGCACTACTTAGAACATTCTAGTCACTCGAAATAGAATTACCCGATATGGTAGTTCCCGATTTAGAAATACCAAATGAGGTATTGCCAAATAGGGTATTGCCGATTGATGAATTACTCAATAAGGAAATTCTGTTTTAGGAAATTCCTTTTGTAGCATTACTATATTCAGAAATACCTTTAGTAGTATTGCCTATTGAAGCATTTTCTTTTTCTACATTACCTATCTTAGCATTACCCTTTTCAGAAATGCTTCATATAGTATTTCCTTTCTTAAATTACTATCTCTAGTAATTTCCTTTTTGATTATTACTTTTTACAGTATTACCTTTTACTATATTACTTATTTCAGTATTTCTTTTTGAAGTATTACCACTATTAGAAGTACTATCTTAGGCAGCTACCTTTATAGTAGTACTATCTGATCTTTTGTATAAATAACCCTCAATTCTTTATTCAATAAACTTCAGTTCAAGTCTAAGTCAAGTCTAGTCTTAGTTTCAATACAATAACTCCTATATAAGAAACCAATATACTGAACTTATATGAATCTCTACAAGAGCCAGAACCTCAAGAGGCTCACATGATGCAGATAGTTGCGGACTCATTAAATTGAAGTTCTGCACTATTCTTGCAATATTCTGACAACTGAGTTCAATAGTAGTACACACTCAAGATCTCTTTGAGAGCTAAAGATCTCACTCCCTTCTATATATCAAGAGCACTAGAAAGACTATAAGTCTGAAAATTATAATTAATATTCTTATAAAGAAACAAAGTACTTTCGATACCTTAGAAACCTTGCGACGTACTTAGAGATTCCTAAGTCCAACATGGATTAGTATTATTAGACACTTCCTCAAAAGCAGTTTATAAGAAACCCTCAAACAACTTGGTAGTAGCAGTAATGAAAAACTGTTATAATAATCAGAAATATACTACTAATATTTTTATAAAGGCCTAGAATTACCAATTCCTTTTAGATATGACCGACATACTTGGAGTGCTACTAAAAAACACCATACACATCTCACTTCCATCAGCCAGAGAGGCTACATACATTATGGAATCCTTCAAGTAGACACAATATCAGCAACTGCTATGAAGCACTGATTCAACAACAGTAGCTCATCTACAAGGTGAAACATACCTTGAACTCTACAATGAACTTTTAGAAGAATTCGAAAACCCCCTTACAACTTGGTGGCCATGGGTTATGAATCACTACCACCCTTTACAACTTGTCAGCAGTGACAATGAAAAACTACCTAGAAAACTGCTGAAATGGCAAGATATAACTTTGGTAGCAGCAATATCAACACTTAACACAATGAACATTCAGCATCATCACAATTGCAATATAATCGACATCTGAGGAATATATATTATGAACAATTTATTAAGGCCTAAATTCTTTTGGAATACTTGCGATATACTTAGAGTAACACCAAACATCTATACAAATCAGCAAGAAAACTACAATATTGAGGAGGAATGGAAATGATCACAACAATAAGAGGCATAGACAGACTTTAAAAGTAGGCGAACTTTGTGAATAGACTTCATAAAGACATATCAATATAAGCAACCTTGAGAAGACAATATGAATTATTCATTGGAGATATAGATTACTGAATCAGTATTGATAGAAATGAATCATATACTCTGGGACAACAAGCACCAGCCAACATAACAATACTAGTTGAATTAGAAACAAATGAATGATTATCGACGAAACAATTATCAGCAATATCTAGATTACAAACTGAACAATTAATAGACAAAAGAACCTTAATTATTTATTCAGATTTACTTAGAAGAAGAAGACAATGGAGATGTACAACAGGAGGCAACATAAGCCCTCCATAAATTTACCCACTTCTTAAATCCTAGAACTCTATAAGGAGATCGAGGTTCTGAAAATCAGGACTTAACCCTTTCAATAGATTGGCATTTTTGAACATCAACCCAATCTTCAACAATTACAGAAGAAGAATACACATTCTCTTGATCATCTGATGGAGGCCAAGGAGACCATACAGACTTTGGAGACCAAGGACTTCCAATGACATGGCTGATTTAAAAAGAAAAAGAGAATTACTAAGTAATCTTAACAAAATAGATAAGAGTTATATCAGAACTAATTTATAATTACCAGTCTTCAACCTTATTAGTTATAATAAGTGTAGCAGAAGTCTTGCTAACCATTGAAGAAAGTACCACTGAAGCTGTAACTACAGCAGCAACTACTGGAGACAAACCGACAATCGGCTCAACTATTACAACAGGGACCTGTTTGATAAATTGATCAAATCAATCATGGGGCCTCACAATTCGTGCTTTTGAAATCCACCTTCCATGATGATTGTGAGGTTGTCATTACCAACTACATGGAAGAGTATCTGGAGTATTCAAATAGTTCAAAAAGCATAGTAGAAAAGAACCACTTATAAGTCAAGAAGACTTCTAAAGATTTCAACTTACAACAACTTGCATACAAACCTGAAGCAGAAGTCTCTACAAATTGATACTTGGGAGGATGCTCACTAGTATCCTCGCCATCCCAATGGTGCTTGCCCAGAACACTAGGGCTCGAAGAAGGAGTTTCGCAGACAACCTCATCATCATCCTGGCAATGCTTGCCAAGGACAAAAGGAACTGGATATTGTTGGCACTGTGAAGTCATAGTAAAAGTATATGAAAAAGGAGTAATGTGTGAATTAGAAGACTTTTTGGAGTTGCAAAAAAGATAGATGTTGGGACCTCCATTCTTATAACTGCTAGAATCATGCGTAAATGACCACCTATACCCGAATCTCAGCGTGACCCCAAGGACTTATCTAGAAAGAGATACCTCATTGCTGACCCAAGCAAGCAGACAACCCTGGTCAAAGAGAACAGATGAATTCGGACAACAAAAGCAAGACACATGACAAGATCCAGCTAAGAAACGAATCGCCAAAAGCAAGTTACCAAGCTCAGAAATGGAATCACGCATGAATCCCATTGTAAGAGGGTTTTTCCTAAACCGCCTATGAGGAAGCGTCTGATGATACTAATCCATATTGGACTTAGGCATCTCCAAGTACGTCACAAGGTTTCTAAGGTATCGAAAGTACTTTGTTTCTTTATAAGATTATTAATTGTGAATTTCAGACTTATAGTCCTTAGCGCTTTTTGATGTGTGTATAAGGGGGTGAGATCTTTAGCTCTCAAAGGGATCTTGAGTGTGCACTGCTATTGAACTGAGATTTATTGAATAAAGATTTGAGGGATATTTATACAAATTCTCGAGGTGCTATATGGGTAGCTGCCCATGTTACTACTCGGAATATTGGTTACTAATTTAGAAGTCAAATAATGTGTTAATACAATCTATATTGTAGATGTCAGCAGTACCTATGATGTCGGCGGTGCCTACGATATCGGCAGTGCCTACGATGTCGGCAGTGCCTATGATGTCAGCGGTGCCTACGATGTCGGCAGTGCCTATGATGTCGGCAGTGCCTATGATGTCGGCAGTGCCTATGATGTCAGCGGTGCCTACATCTTCTTCTGTATCTGATCCTGATAAGGAAGTATTGGTTTCTTCTTCCAGGCGGTTGTTATCCATTAGGTAATTTTCCAGGAGATGGAGTAACAGAGTTTCTTCTTCTTTATTTCATAAGTGTTCCCATTGGCGTGGGCTTAAGTTACCAAGATGTTTCAATGTGGAAGGCCAGTATTGGAATACTTTGAAGGTTCTTCTAGCTATGCGCCTTTCCCAGCGGTTTAATCCCAGAATTCTGGCGGATTCTTGTTCTGTTGTTTCTTGACAATTTTCCTGTCTTAACTGTAAGGTGTATCCCATTTGATAGTAACTTCTGAATTGTCCGGCAGTATTGTGAAATTGGTAAATGTTGATATTTCCCTTTGCAAGTTCTACCATTTCAATAGTGTCCTCCTGGGTCACTCTTGTTGTAAGAGTGATATATATAAAAGGCAGCAACAAACACTTGCAGAAACATAGCAAACAACTATGCCTGCCATCAGCCGCCAAAACCAGAGGACTCAAGAGCCTTATCCGACTCAACCACAGCAAAGAAATACTGCCAGACAATCAACCCCACTTAGACCAAACTATGAACAGATCAAGGACATAGTTGAAAATGCAATTAATAATCGACACAATGAACCACCGCAACTATACACTAGGGTAACTCAAGAAGATACTATCGACATGGTGGAATTTGCAAAAAGGAATATCAGCATTCATCAATTCAACAACACTGCCGGACAATTCAGAAGTTACTATCAAATGGGATACGCCTTACAGTTAAGGCAGGAAAATCGTCAAGAAACAACAGAACAAGAATCTGCCAGAATTCTGGGATTAAACCGCTGGGAAAGGCGCATAGCTAGAAGGACCTTCAAAGTATTCCAATACTGGCCTTCCGCATTGAAACATCTTGGTAACTTAAGCCCACGCCAATGGGAACACTTATAAAATGAAGAAGAAGAAACTCTGTTACTCCATCTCCTGGAAAATTACCCAATGGATAACAACTGCCTGGAAGAAGAAACCAATACTTCCTTATCAGGATTGGATACAGAAGAAGACGAAGGCACCGCCGACATCGAAGGCACTGCCGACATCGAAGGCACTGCCGACATCGAAGGCACCGCCGATATCGAAGGCACTGCCGACATTGAAGGCACCGCTGATATCGAAGGCACTGCCGACATCGAAGGCACCGCCGACATCTACAATATAGAATTTATCAACACATTATTTGACTTCTAAATTAGTAACCAATATTCCGAGTAGTAACCTGGGCAGCTACCCGTATAGCACCTCGAGAATTTTGTATAAATATCCCTCAAATCTTTATTCAATAAACTTCAGTTCAATAGCAGTGCACACTCAAGATCCCTTTGAGAGCTAAAGATCTCACCCCCTTCTATACACATCAAGAGCGCTAAAAAGACTATAAGTCTGAAATTCATAATTAATAATCTTATAAAGAAAACAAAGTACTTTCGATACCTTAGAAACCTTGCGACGTACTCGGAGATTCCTAAGTCCAACACGGATTAGTATCATCAGATGCTTCCTCAAAGGCGGTTTACGAGAAACCCCCTTACAACTTGGTAGCAGCGGTAACGAAAAACCATTATAATCAGAAAACATACTACTAATATTTTTACAAAGGCCTAGAATTACCAAATCCTTTTAGACACAACCGACATACTCGGAGTGCTACTAAAACACCACACACATCTTACTTCCATCAGCCAGAGAGGCTACATACATCACGGAACCCTTCAAGTGGACACAATATCAGCAACTGCTATGAAGCACTGATTCAACAACAGTAGCTCGTTTACGAGGCGAAACATACCTTGAACTCTACAACGAACTTTTAGAAGAATTCGAAAACCCTCTTACAACTGAAGCCTATTTCAAAGCATTTCAAGATTTCCTCTACGAAAATATCAAAGGAGATCGTGACATTGTTTCCATTACACGAGCTGAACACCACTTCACCAACCTTACATCTACCGTACAAGGATATAATAATCGTCAAGTAATCAAAAAGTGGATTACCAACTCGCAATTTGATTACTCAACACACCGAGGCACCATTTACTACAGAATTGTGAACAGATTATTTGAGAAATTAGTAGCAGAAGACCTCACATGATTTGCCGAAACAACACCATTAGGATCAACTGTACCTATCATACCACTATCGATCGAGGAACCTATCAATTTCATAGCATCTACATTCCGACATACACCTGGACCTAGCAAACCAACATTCAGAGAAGCAACTAATATAAGTGACTTACACGAACCTGAGACAACCGTCTATCACGACGCCGACACTGCATTTATTGAAGACGCTGATACAACCGTTCAAAGAATCACACTCGAAGCTGACATACTTGAAGAATCAGACGATCTCGATTCAGAAGATGAAATACTTGATCACGAAGTCAGAGAATACTTCCAAAAAATGAACAGAGAAGAAAACATACTTCCAACATCACCACTACTCGCACCAACTACAATTACCGATATAATGGCCAATGCCACAATCGCCGCACTAACCGCACAAGTAGCAGCCTTAACTGCACTTGTAGGACAAGTAGCACAACTCAGTCAGACAACCAAAGCAGTCAATCTACAACCCTTTGATGGAGAAGCCAAAGAAGTCGCAGCATTTATATCAGCCGTTGAAGCCAATTACAATGCCAACAGCTGGAATGATGATCGAGTACCGGACGACAGACTCACCAACAACGTCAATCATACACCTGAACAAGTATATGCCAAGTTATATGCACAGGTCAACAAAATTGCTGGATTTCTCAGAAAATCAGCAGCAATCTGGTGGCAAAATCTGCCTAGAAAACCTTTGACCTGGTAAGATACAACCTTGGTAGCAGCTCAAGTAGCTAATGCAGTCCAACTAGGATATCCAAACATCCCTGTCCAACAAGGTCTTAGATCCTTACTAATCGACAAGTTCCGCAGTAGTGCACATATTGCCGAAGCAAAGAAACGACTAGCCACAGCAAGATTCAACACCGAAGGAAACAAAACCTTTGAAGCTTTCGCCACAGAAATCGACGCTGACCTCATCA
>RBNK01001260.1:0-16555 GCA_003990785.1 Endogone sp. FLAS-F59071 | reverse complement strand
TATATATAGACACATACTCTATAGAACTTAGCACAATCCTATCTCAAAATGATAACCAAGGACAGGAAAGAGTTATCTTCTACTAAAGTTAAGCAACATCTAGGACAAAATGAGACTATAGTCTAATAAAGCTGGAATACTTGGTAATAGTCTGGGCTATCAAGAAGTTAAGGTACTATTTGATTGGCTAACACTTCAAGGTTATCACCAACTACAGTATACTTAAGTAGCTTTTCAACATAAAGAACTTGTATAGAATATGTTGAAATTATTAGCTTATTATATCTCTGCCATCAACGATCGATCATACGTCACTTAATTGTGGCTTAGACGATCTTTGTTTGTATCAACCAATCATATTTTAGCATTAATAAATATACACATATTGGCTTCATGAGCCAGTGTGCTCTTTACTCCAAACACACATTTGAAGATTAAATTTCAACAGGTTATGAGCCCTGAGCTGCTCGAATTGCAGCTCGATAACCTGAGATCTATACAATCATAGCAATTACAACTGTGATTATAGTAAGCATTTATTTAACATTGTAAACAACACATCAAACAATGCAATAAACAATGCGATAAACGATACCGCGATAAAGCAATATGATAAACAACACATAATGACATAGCATTCAATGACATAATAAAATAGACAACCTATATACATTGTTGTCAGTAACAAGATTGACAAGATTGCAGTCTAAATCAAAAACAGACAACAGATATCAAACCCTTGATGATGACGAAGAATTGAATGACAACCATCAGAGCAATATTGGATTCAGCCTTGATTAACAGGAACAGATGGCTATAATAATCAGAAATCAGGAAGATAAATTAGACATGCTGACAACCTTATTGGGCGAATTGATAGCAAAAATCGACAAAACAAATGCATCATCCAGTGCGCTAACTAATCAGAATGCAGCTACAGAAAGCAACACGCCATAAATACAAACACAATTACTATTACCAACAACATCAACAAAGCTTAACAATCTGGCGAAGGAGTACCTGAGATCGATCAACAAATTCGATGAGTCAAGAGGTACACCCAGATTGTTTGATTACTTTGATGCTATAGAGCAATTTATCACCAGCGCCGATCTATCAGTATAAAAGGAGGAAGTTAACACAGTGATCAGTAAAATTACAGACAATGCTAGAATGTAGCTATGGAGGCACGTGAATACATCAGGAGAATTTGATTCATGGAATGAGCTTAAAGAGGCTATGACACAAAAATATACACCAATGGAACAATTGTTATAAATGCATGATAAGCTTGCAATGATGAAGCAAAAAGGATCAATCGAAGATTATAATGACACGTTCAACCGAATTATGGCACAAATCGAAGACATGACTGATACAGAAGCTATACCGTAATATCTTCGGGGTCTAAGCCCCAGGTACTGGGAATTAATACTTGTGTGGAAGAATATACCGACAACGCTGGAGGCTTTATAACTCGCATGCATCAGGTTCGACTCAAATAACAAGCAGAGGTGCGATGAAGCCCATGTAACAGACCGAGGTAGCTACCAAGGTGGCTACTGAGGCGGTAGTCGCGGCAATCGAGGTGGAAGCACTGGACGAGGCCAAGGCTATAACAATGATAACAGAAACAATTGAGGAGGTTATCATAATGACAGAGGCAACCGAGGCGGCGATCGTGGAGCCCATTGAGGCGGGAATTTTCGGGGACACCCTTGGAAATATTACATCTGTGAGGGAGAACATGGAATATTTCAATACAATAAATTCAACATTTGGGTAAAAACAGAAAAAGAAAAGGCTAAACTGAGAGTCAAAGCAAATCTGGCGATTGGTACTATCATCAATTCAGGTGTTACACAACATATATTCAACTAATGGGAGATTTTCGAGATGGTGGCTGAGCATGACGGCTTAGTTATGTATGTAGGGAACAAGAAGCTACGTGCCACGCACGTTGGGATGATTGAGCTCGACGATGAGCTGAAATTATGGGACGTTTTATATGTACTGGAAATCACCAGAAATTTAATATCTGTGCAGGTATTGACATGTGATGGAAATGACATAACCTTCAAAAGTGACAGATCAGTAATTAAAATCGGCGTGGATTATGAAGATATCAAAATCGGACAGGCTGATGGCGACCTATTTCATTTATCAACATCACCAGAGCTACTAGAAGCAAATATCACCGATTCCAAGATTGATAACTATACATTATGGCATCACCAGCTGGGTCATCCAGGCCGAAATACTCTGCAATCAATCAACAAATTTATCATAGGGCTCGGAGATGTGTGGCTGTCAACCAGACAAATCGAAATATACACTGGGTGTGAACACGCGAAGTCATACTGCAAGCCTTTCGGACACACGAAAAATCGATCGATGGAGCCTATCAGAAGAGTGCACTTAGATCTGTGTGGGCCGATGCCTACGCCATCAGTCAATGGAGCAAAATATATATTAACTTTCATCGATAACGCCACTCACTATATTACAACATATTTTATTGACAACAAAAGTGATACATTTGATCGATTCCGGGCATTCAAGGCATTCGCTGAAACACAATCGAGCCGAAAACTGAAGATTCTCCAGTCTGATGGAGGGGGAGAGTATATAAACACTGAGATGCGCGAATTTCTAATCAAAAATGGAATTCATTATGAAATGATGATGCCGGACATGCCGCAACAAAATGGTGTCACCAAATGATATAACTGGATATTGATGGAGTCGATCCGGGCTGTTAAAATCACTGCCAACATATCTAACAAACTTTGGGGTGAACTTGCCGCAAGTGCTATATATTTACACAACTGATTGCCAACACAAGCCAATAAGGAGAGTGCTTCATTATTTGAATTATAGCATAGTCACAAGCCTGATATCAGTAACTTGTGCATCATATAGGCTGACGCATATATGCATATTCGCAAAGGAAAAAGATCGAAACTGGCGCCCCGATCCAAAAAACTTAAAATGATTGGCTATCATGATAAAAAGAAGGCATATAGGCTCTGGGATCCAACCAATAGGAAGATAGAGATCAGCCGCGACGTTACATTTGATGAATCTATTATATTAAAATCCCTAACAATCGTCAACCCAGAAGATCAAGAATATGTCATTGAAGCGATCATCGGAGAATACAAGATTGATGAAAAAAGGCAATATCTGGTTAAATAGCTAGGCTATGACGATGATGACGACAATACCTGGGAGCCAATCAAACAATTAATAGACACTGAAGCTCTACAAATTTGGCAAGATCGTATGCCAGAAGCTAATTTAATTGAATCAACTAATGACCCAATGACCTACAAGGAAGCAATTTCTCTGCCTGATGCAAAGCTTTGGGAGGAAGCCATCAATCAAGAGCTTAAATCACTTAAGAATAATGACACATGGATGATTGTACCTGAGGTGCCTGCAGGACACAAGCCGATTAGATGTAGATGGGTATTTAAAAAGAAGCTCAACACTGATGGATCAGTTACCAGGTATAAGGTGAGACTAGTTGCCAAGGGATATTCACAACAGCAAGGAATTGATTATGATGAAACATTTGCTCCCGTAGCGAAATTCACATTGATCAGGGTACTCCTATCAATCGGTGCAGTTCTAAACTTGGAAATTCACCAAATGGATATAAAAACTGTGTTCCTGAATGGCAATCTTGATAAAGAGATCTACATAATGGTACCTGAAGGAATTGACCAATCAGAGCTGTCACTGAGAGCTGTGTATAAGCTCAATCGATCATTATATAGACTAAAGCAATCACCTCATATGTGGAATCAGAAGATCGACAACTACCTCAGCCAATCAAATTTTACAAGATTACAATCAGATCACAGCATTTATCTAAGAAGAAGACAAGATGATCAATTGCTAATAATTATTGCCATATATGTCAATGATCTACTAATTCTGGCTGATTCGATGGAAACGATAAATAAATTCAAGGTGGAGCTTAGCAATGCATTTGATATGATGGACTGTGGTGAAATTGAACATTTTCTAGGTATTTGAGTCATGCGTGATCGAAAAACACATACAATCACAATTGATCAAAGTCACTTCACTAATCAAATTATTACAAGGTTTAACATGATAGATGCCAAGCCAATCAGTATACCCCTTGATCCATCCATTCAACTCAAAGCTGAAGAGGGAAAATCCGCAGACCAAAATCTATTCAGACAAATGATCGGTAGCATAATGTATCTGATGATCGGGACAAGACCTGATCTGGCTGCTACTGTTAGCATCATTAGTCAATTTTCAGCCAATCCAATGCAAGAACATCACCATGCCCTCAAACGATTATTAAGATATATTAAAGGAACAGCCAATTATAAGCTGTGTCTTGAACACGATCAGGATCTAAGACTGATCGGTTTCAGTGATGCTAACTGGGGAGGAGATATCAATACATGATGATTAACCATGGGCTATATTTTCAACCTATTAGAAGGAGCCATCAGCTGGTCAAGCAAGCGCCAACTAACCGTTACCCTATCAACAACTGAAGCAGAATATATAGCATTAGCACATGTGATGAAAGAAGCCATTTGGCTATGCACCCTATTGGATGAGCTAGGATATTTGCAGAATTGTGTGACAATCTTATTTGAAGATAACCAATCAGCAATTGCCCTCACCAAAAACTCAATTAATCATACTTGATCAAAGCATATCGACATTCAGCACTACTTTATTCAAGAGAAAGTTGAATTAAAGGTGATAGATATTGTTTATATAGTGACAGATGAAATGATCACCAATGCATTAACCAAGCCACTTGCGCGACCAAGACTTGAAATGTTGATCGCAAAAATGGGCTTACGTAACTAACCTTTTTTTAAAAAAACTTTTATGTTCTTTATCATGTCATTCTTATCACTCAAGTAGTATTTTACATATAGTTATTTGCAGTAAATGTACTTCATGGATGCCATTCATGATATACAGTTGAACATTTTATTTTTATTCTTTTGTTTTTTATTTATTTATTTTTATCGAGATATGTCAAGCAGGGGGAGTATTGAAATTATTAGCTTATTATATTTCTGCTATTAACGATCGATCATACATCACTTAATTATAGCTTAGACGATCTTTGTTTGTATCGACCAATCATATTTTAGCATTAATAAATACATGCATATTGGCTTCATGAGCCAGTGCACTCTTTACTCCAAACACACATTCGAAGATCAAATTTCAATAGAATATATACTTGTTGAATAGTCATATTGCAAGAATACAATGTTAAGATTCTGTATTACAAGGAGAGCAAATATTAAAATATAGATACATTCTTAAGGACTTTGTACAGTACTTAAGATAAGACACTACCCCAATGAATTAAACACTATACTATAACCTTATAGTTTGGTTAGTAATATATGAGGTAAGAGAAGATATGGATAAGTAGATAAAAATATATTAATAATGATAGAGAAGCAGTACAAGTTAGAAAAAACAATACATTATCACAAGAAACATAAAACACTGGTACTGGTTATATAGAAAGGAAGAATAAATAATATTATCAAGCTAGCATATAACCATCATCTCACTAGCTATTGTGACAGACTAAAATATATTAATGGTGAAATACTCGGAATTGAGCAAGTGCAGAAAATATGTTTCAGGGGTCTTAGCGGTTTATGCAGTAGCATCTTAAGAAAGGTGTCGATGTAGGTATTAACTAGCAAGAATTAAGTGTGATCGATCAAATAAAGTGTATCTGTTAGAATCTTAAAACTATCTCAATTGCTTACTCCTTGAGTAAGGCTTCAGTATCCCTTGGGTTGTCTGTTGTAAGCTTCCTTAACTTGTTGCAGTCCAAATTTTATTGATAATTGTGAGTGGGGTATTTATAAGAAATTACAAGGTACTATACGGGCAGCTACCCAGGTTACTACTAGAATTTCTGATTGGCTCTGCTATAATATAAGGTACAAATTGATTGGCTAAGATATAATAAATGATATATCAGGTTATAATGTAATTGGGTGACGAAATAATATATCAGATCGAAATACTATTTTAGGTTATAGTGTGATTGCGGATCTCAGCAACATTACAAGTCTCAGCAACACTATAAGTCTCAGCATTATTGCAAGTCACATGACTTGTGATCTCACATGATCAAATTGTATGTCGTCACAAAATGTTCCGTCACATCTCCTTCCTTTCTATAAGTTAGACTTCAAGGTACAGTTCTAACTTAGAGAAATCTCTTTGTAACTGTTTTACCTCTTCCTCTAGCTCCTTCATTTCATTCTGTGTCAGTTGATTCAGTTGGTGCGTACTGTACTGAAAGTGATTCAAAGCACTAGGCTTGTACTTGAATAGTTGATAAATTCGTTCAGCCATTTTTGCGGCATAGGTAGAGAGTGCTCCTTTGAGGGCTCATTGACAGATTTCTCTATCCTTCCGGTTCCAGATATGTTCGACTTCTTTATCCCAGAGTTGTGCAATTCAGTAGTATTCCTTCCACTTATTGATTCATGCCAAGTGTTGCCTTCTTTGGATATTGTATACAATCGATTGAGTCTTCTGTAAGGTTGATCCTTCTATCTCCTCAAGGTCTTCTAGAGGTTCTATATGTCGGTAAGCCTCGATCAGGCTGACTCGGACTTCATGGAAGTTGTTCCATCAGAGCATGATATTTCTTGAGGCGGTTTCGGTGGACAGTATAGGGTAAGATTATTCCTATCATTTTTCATAACTGATACGTAGTTCCTTTTATACTGGTGATATAGTATGGTCCTTCCCATTTTGGGTCCAATTTTGCTGACCATGAGGACTCTACTATGTTCCGATATAGTAAGACTTGGTCGCCGATCTTCAATCTTTTGGTTTCCTTGTATTCCTTGTTGTAATTCTTCTTTTGTCGGTCTTGTGTAATGGCAATAAATTCTCTCACCTTGTTTTGGACATTGTGTAATTCCTGAATTTTCTTTGTCACATAATGTTCGATTTGCTTTTCCCAGGAGGTGTGGCTGGGTTCCGGGGTAGTTATTACTTAGTCTACCAGCTGATGAGCTTTTCTTCCGTAAGCGAGCTCAAAAGGAGTGAACTTTGTTGTTTCTTGTTTCATTGTTTATAGTGCAAATAAGGCGGAAGGTAGGTACAAGTCCCAATCTCCTCCTTGTGATTGTACTATTTTAGCAATTGTATTCTTAATAGTTTGATTCGTCCGTTCGGTAAGTCCATTTCCTTGGGGATGGTAGGCAGTAGTCTTTATCTGGCAGATCCCAAAGTGTTGTGTCAAAATCTGCATGAATTCGTTAACAAATTCGGTTTCTTGATCAGAGGTCATTTCATAAGATATTCCATGGCAGCAGATAATATCTTCGTAGATAAAAGGTGCAATATTAAGGGCATCTGCAAGAGGCAAGGCTCTTGCTTCAGGGTACTTGGTCAGATAATCTACTGCTACTATAATGTATCAATTTCCTCTAAGTGTTCTTGGTAGTGGTCCAACAATGTCTATTCCAATATGTTCAAAGAGTCCTCCAGGTACAATCGGTTATAAGGTCTCAACTTCCTTTCCTCGGCACCTCTTCTGGCAAGTGTCACATCTTCTGATATATTCTCTAATATCTTTATACATGTTCTTCCAATAATATTTTTCTGATAGTCATTGGTATATGTTGTCTACACCCATGTGTCCTGCCAGCTGATAGTCATAAGAGGCCTGAAGTACCATCTGCCTTTTGTGTTCAGGAACTACAAGTCGTATTTGTCCTCAGTGTTGTCGGTAAAGTATATTATTCTTGATAAAATAATTGAGTGCCATTGTCCGTATAAGCCATTGATCATTTTCGTTCGTCGTCCCAGTAAAGGTTAGGTTACTGAGGTAATCCAAATATCCATTATAGAGTTCAGTGTTCATTGAGTAGGTATATTCTTTTTGGTTTGGGGTGTCGATCTCAGATAAATTGAGATAGGTATGAGAGGGTGTCCACATTCTGATGATTCCATCCTTTTCTGTATTGCATTGTGAAGTCATACTCCTGCAGCATAGCTAGCCATCGTGCATACATTCCTGTCAGATTTGGCTTATTCCAAAGCTATTTGAGAGCTGAGTAGTCTGTTATCAGGGTGAACTGTTTTCCAATCAGGAAGTGGCAGAAGTGTTGTACGGCCCAAATGACTGCTACGCATTCCAGTTGGGTGGCTCCATAGAAAGGTTCTGCTCCATGGGTGGCTCATCCTGCATAAGCAATTACATGCTCTCCATCTTTGTCATCTTGCGTCAGAATTGCTCCAAGTCCAAATGACGATGCATCTGTATATAGCTTGAACACCTTTGTGAGATTCGGTCTTGCCATAACTGGTGCATGGGTAAGTGCTTCCTTGATCAGGTTGAAGGCTGTTTATGTGGCTGACGTCTATTCCCATGCTCTTCCTTTTCTTTGCAACATGTGCAGGGGTGCAGCAATTTCAGAGTAACCAGGGATAAACCTTTTATAGAACTGAACCAGTCCTAAGAATCCTCGTAAGGCCATCTTATCTTACAGAGTTGGGAAGGCCTTGACGATTTCGGTCTTCTTTAGATCCAGGCAGATTTCTCCTCCATCGATTATAAATCCGAGGTATTTAATTATCTTCTGTCCAAAGTAGCATTTTGTTGGCTTGATCCTTAGTCCATGTTTTCTGAGTTGTTCGAATACTTCCTTCAGGATCACCATGTGTTCTGCGAAGTTCTCCACATAGATGTTGATGTCGTCAATGTACACAATCACTCCATATCCAATCAAATCGTAGAAGATCTCATTCATTGCAGCCTGGAAGGTGGCGGGTGCATTGCAAAGTCCAAAGGACATTCTTGTGAATTCATACTGTCCAAATGGTGTAACAAATGCTGATTTCTCCTGTGCTTTGGGCATCATTCTGATTTGGTTATATCCTGCCCATAGGTCCAAGGTTGAGTAGATTTGCGCTCTTTTCAACATGTTTTGTAAGTCTTCTGAGTGCGGGATCGGATATGCATGCTTCTTGATGACTGAGTTCAATTTGCGATAGTCGATAACCATTCTCTGTCTATTCTTCTTCAGTACTATGCTGATAGGTGATGCCCAAGGGCTTTTCGACTGTACAATTACTCCTGACTCCAACAGTTCTTGAACATGCTTTCATACAAAGTTATGATAGTTGGCTGGCAATCTGTAGGGTGCCTGTTTGATCAGTTTGGCATCTTCTGTGTCGATATGGTGAGTGAAGAAGGCTTGGTCCAGTAGATCCTTGAAACTGATTGCGATAATATCCTTATACTCCTTCAGTAGGTCCTGTAACTGTTTCTTCTAGTTTAGCAACAGATTTTCGTTGAGAGAGTAGATGTGCTTTTTGGCACTCTCCTGGTCATCCAGTCTCTCCATTATCACATTTGCTTGTCCAGTTGATCTAAATCCTTTCCTTTTACATCGTGTTTCTTCTAGGTTTTCTACTTTCTTCAAAGGTTATTGTTCGCATTTGACGATTACCATCTGAGCAATTCGATCACCTTGGTATACTTTGAATTGGCTGTGGTTGTAGTTTACTAGTCCAACCTCAATTTCTCCTCTATAGTCTTCGTCTATTAATCCAGGGAATGCTCCTATTCCAGAGTTGCGGTAGAGTCCACTTCTTGCCCATACTTGTGCACATTGTCCAGGTGGTAGGGTGATAGCAATTTCAGTTTTTACGAAGGCTGATGATTTCGGTTCTAGAGTGTAGTCTTCATCTGCATATAGGTCATATCCTGCGGCTCCTTTGGTTTTCCTCTTCGGTACAATTGCGCTTTCTGTCAGTTTCTTAACTTGAGTTGTTGTATCCTTTTCTTCAACTGTGAATACTTCTTCAAAGGCGAGGATATTCGGTTCTCTCCACTGTTCATGAGTTGTGTCCTGAGGTAGGTTTTGCCACAAGTCCTTCCACCACCAATAGCATATGCTGATGCATTCATCGGGGTGAACTATTTCTTCAAGCATGATGATTTCTTCTTCTGAGTCTGAGTCACTTTCTTCCATCAGGATCGGTCCATCATCTTCATCATCTTCCTGGAATAAGGCTCTGACTTCTATAGGTGTTTGGGTAGTGTAAACTCTATTGCTTCATTCCTCGGGTATTTCCTCATCTTCATTTTCTTCAGGTATTGTCTGTTCTTGTTCTTGGTCATAACGTTCCTTCCAAGTCCTATGGTAATTGATATCATATGGTTCGTCTGGGTATCTGACCCAGTTTTCGCATTCCCAGAGGTCATAGGGATTGACTTCATCCCAATAGCATCCTTGTAGGTAGATGTTGTGATTTCCCCAAAGACGTCCCTTGCCGATGTGTCTGATATTCGTCCAAAAACAGTCCCATACTTCTCCAGTATTGTCTGCGAATGGGTGAGGGTTCTCTCTATCATACAGTCCATGATTCATTAAGGGTGGAGTCCTTTGGCGGGTCTGTGACAATCTTGGTTTCTTGATCTTCTTCTCTGTTGGCAGGTGCATCTCCAAGGTATCTTGGTAAGGTATCAACTTCGTATCGCTACAAGTGTACATCATCTCGACGCAATAAATGCATTGCTCACAGAATGGACATCTAGTATTCCTCATGTTGTACTCAATCAACTAGTTCTTTTCCAGAGGCGTCAGGCAGCGGTATTCACTATTGATCACCACATTTGCTTCTTCTTCCACCATGTTAAGATGCGCCTGTCTGGGGGTTACTTCTTCATCTGTGTCACTCTCGTCTTCCGGTCTCTGAGTGAGTTTCGGTACTACTCCTTTCTGAATATCCAGAGGTATGCTGAACTTTCTTCCATGGTTGACAAAGATTAACCTTTGTGCATCCAGGTCAATTCTGGCTTTAGCTTTCTTCAACCAGCTGTTGCCCAGGATGGCATTATAGGATTGTGCATTGGTAACGACCATTCTGATGGGTATGATTTCTGTTCCAAACTGGACCAGTACTTCTCAGAGTACTCCTAGGGGTATGCTGCTTTTTCCACTTGCGACAACCAAAGTAGAGGTAGCAGGTTCATCAATATCCTATCTTAAGCGATCTAGGAAATGCTTAGCAATGATGCTGACTCCTGCTCCAGTGTCAATAATAACTGAGCATGCTAATCCTCCAATGTTGTATTGTGCGTAGGCAGATGAGGTATAGGTCCGCTCCTCCTGTTCTTCGGCAGTATTAACTTTCTCGAATCGGATGGTTGGTTTGGTTTCAGTAATCTGTGTCTTCACCTTCTGCTTCATCGATGGTGCAATCTGGAAGAGTTGTTTGAAGGTAATGTTGGCCTTTTGACTGGCAATATCTTGCCATGGGTCATATTCAAATTCTCTAACCCTCCTAGGCTTTTTCTCCTTGTTTTCTTCCTGATCTGCCATCCCTTCATCTCCAGTGATTAAAGTAACTGTCTTGCCAGGTTGCATTATTTGTTTGAAGGCTTTGTCCCATTGATCCTCATTCAACTGTTGTCTCTGTGTTGGCTTCTTGGGTTTCTCAATGACAACTTTGGGTTCTTGAGTTGGTTTCCTCTTTAGGTAGGGAGTCTTCCTAGTGGTAGTATGGCTGACTGCTTCAACCAGGTAGGCTTCCAGGTATTCTTCACCAAATTCTTCATCTTCTTCTTCGATTTCTTACACTACGTTGGCATGGTCGGCCTTCTTTACTTCCTCTCTCTCTCATCCTTCCTTCCAACTTCTAGTTCAGCAATCTTTGGCAAAGTGACCATGTCTTCCACAGAGGAAGCAATTTATCTTAGTCTTGTTGCATTCTTCGGCCACGAAGGTTCCTCTCAGTTGCTTGTTCTGGTGGATCACCTTAGCTTCAAGATCAGCTATGTGTGCTGTCATCTCTAAGAACATCTTGGTAATCTTCTCCATTTCATCCTCATGAGTTGTTTTTCCTATTTTTGCTATGACTGTCGGTTTGATAGTATCCTCCTCAGGTGGTTCGGCTGACACGGGTACCATTTGAACTACAGGTATTCCAGTGCTGAATTTTCTGCATAAATCTTGTGGTAACTTGTCATATAGGGATGCTAAATGTCCTGCTTTGGTATCCCAAAAGGCCTGTATCATCCTGACTTTTTCTTCCATCATGCGGGGACCAAACCTCTTGATATGGCATTGAAGATCTGTGGGTAAGCCATTCATAAACACCATTTCTTATACAACTGGGCTGGTTTCTCTACAGAGTTGCATATACTGATCAATGGTATTAACCCAGTCTTCCGGGCATTGATTGATTGACATCTTTATGTTGAATAGCTGTTCCTTGATTGATTCTTGCTTCTGTTCGGTGAAATACTTTTCTTCTAACCAGGTTCTTGTAACATCCCAATGAGCAGTAGCTAGTGCTGCGGTGGTGGGTGCATTTCCAGCTGCTGCTGTGGCTGTGAGGATTAATCCTCCTAGTCCAGTGGCTGTTGCATCTGTTAGGGCCATATGGTATGCTTCTCTTGCAGGTCTCCTGAGTTGGGCGGCCAGGATAGGCAACCATTGGGTGCTGATTGTTCCTTTAGCTGCGAAGTAGCTCTCCAAATCATCTAGGAATTCTCGAACATATTCCTTAGTATATCCATAAAAGGTAGGTAGTCTGTCTGCCATAGTTTCTTCGTTCTCTTGAAGTCTTCTTCTAGGTAGTTGTAGTAATGCAGACAGTGGTGGTGGTAGTGCCATTCTTGCTTTTGTCTTCCACTATGGGTTTCGGCAAGTTCGGTTATGCAATATAGGTAACAAATTAGTCGATGTGTCGATTGATTTCTTGCCAGTCGGCACCAATTGTGACAAACTAAAATATATTAATAGCAAAATACTCGGAATTGAGCAAGTGCAAAAAATACGTTTCAGGGGTCTTAGCAGTTTATGCGGTAGCGTCTTAAGAAAGGTGTTGATGTAGGTATTAACTAGCAAGAATTAAGTGTGATCGATTGAATAAAGTGTATCTGTTAGAATCTTGAAACTATCTCAATTGCTTACTCCTTGAGTAAGGCTTCAGTATCCCTTGGGTTGTCTGTTGTAAGCTTCCTTAGCTTGTTGCAGTCCAAATTTTATTGATAATTGCGAGTGGGGTATTTATAAGAAATTACAAGATACTATATGGGCAGCTACCCAGGTTACTACTAGAATTTCTGATTGGCTCTACTATAATATAAGGTACAAATTGATTGGCTAAGATATAATAAATAATATATCAGATTATAATGTAATTGGGTGATGAAATAATATATCAGATCAAAATACTATTTTAGGTTATAGTGTGATTATGGATCTCAGCAACGTTACAAGTCTCAGCAATACTATAAGTCTCAGTGTTATTGCAAGTCACATGACTTGTGATCTCATATGATCAAATTGTATGTCATTACAAAATGTTCCGTCATACTATATAAGTCAGGTAAATATATACTATAGACTATAAAGCTATACATAGTAGTTAGTAATATAAGATAATATAGTAGAGTATATATGATAATATGATACATATCAAAAACAAGTATAAGTAAAGGATATACTAGAAGCAGGATCAGCAATAATTCAGGCTAAACTATTTTTATATATTAGCATCAATATTATAGGTCTAATACCTGTTACATTAATAGAGAAGAGGTATATTATTTTATTAGTAGATTTTTTTATTAAGTATATTGAAGTAGTTGCTATTGAGGATGCTAATATATAAATAGTTATCAAGTTCTTATATATAGATATTATATATATTGTGACAGACTAAAATATATTAACAGCGAAATACTCGAAGTTAAGCAAGTGCAGAAAATATGTTTTTAGGGGTCTTAGTGGATTATGTGATAGTGGCTTGAAGGGTGGTGGACTGATAGGAAAGTATATTATATAGTAAATGTAATGTAATAAGCTTTGTTACAAATAAACTTCTCTTGTTTTGAGTCCCTTGACTCTCTCTAACTATTGCTTAATCCCAGACTAAGGCTTCTTCTGTAAAGTCTATTTAGACTTTGTAGGATTATCCCTCAGGTTGTCTGTAAGAAGCTTTCTTAGCTTGTTGCAGTCTGAATTTTATTAATAATTGCGAGTGGGGTATTTATAAAAAATTACAAGGTGAAGAGAGTACCATATGGGTGGCTGCCCAAAACTCCCAGTACAAATTGATTGGTTAGCTAAGGTAAAATAAAAAGAGTAATGAGCTAAAAATAAAGGAGGTGAATGCTTGTTCAGAATCTAAATGCTCGTTCAGAATCTAGATGGTCATTCAGAATCTAAACAGTCGTTCAGAATCTAAATGGTCATTCAGAATCTAAATGCTCATTTGGTCTGCAGAATTATACAATTTGTGATTTGAAAATTGATAAGACAAATGTAGGAATATACTACTCTAACTAAGAAATATACTAAGTAAAGTAGTACTGCAGCACAAATACATTTTCGAGCAATTCAACATAATAAAAATTCTCTCTATCACAATATATACAAGATACTTAAGGAAATTACAAGTAACTATAGTATCAAATTTCTCAATGAATTAGTATAAGAGTTAGAATAAATATACTATATCAAATACATTTAAACAACAGCCTATTACCTCCAAGAGAATAAATAGATAAAATGAACTAACCAAATGGTCAAGAATATCCTTACTAAGATTGTCAGTCAAGAAGATATATGAGACTATTATCTTGACAGCACCCTTTTTACTATATAAACAATTTAATAAAGATTAATGAAGTTCAACTCTTTCAAGCTTATCTACAAGAGAAAGCCTAGCTATGAATTCCATCATCTAATACATGATATTAGGACCTATGATTACTGACTCTAGATATACATCTTATATAACATTACTAGACTCTAGCTTATATGATGCAAGGTAGCTATCTTTATCAAAAAAGCTCAGGAATGACAGCATACAACTTAAGATAAGAAAGCCAATACAGTATTACTACAGATCAGAGATCAAGTCTTACTCTATAGAAGCATTATAGAATCTTCATAGTCAGCCAAGCTATAGCCCAAGTGAGAAGGTCTCTACTTCATATAAAATATAAAAGAACAGAACATTTAGTTACAATATACTGATAGCTCTATCTTAGCAACAGTAGTACATCAAAGTAAGATTAAGAAATATCAAAACTGCTCCTAGACTTAAGGATAAGCCTTTCTTAGCCTATGATCAGATATGATAATAAATTTACAGAACTTCAGTTCTTTGTTGTAGAGTACTAAAATATATAACTTTATCAAGCCTTGGTATCTTATATACTATATACATCAGTAATGTATGAATATTACAACTTCCTTAGATTACAACCTCTTATATTATTATATAATTATATAACTCTAAATTGTTTTCTATCTTAACTTTTATATTTTTGAGTATTCAAGCTTGAATTCTCTACTCCCTTTCTTTTCTTTTATTCTCTATAATAGTATTTACACTTTGTATCTAGTTATTTATTCTACTGTTCTATATTATCATTTTATATAAATAGCTTAATATTTTGCTTTAATAAAAAGCAGTTGAAATTGTTATCTTCTTATAGATCATATATAAAAGCTTCATAATGGCTCCAAAATAAAAATAGATCAGTACTCTTATTCTTATCATCTTGCTTGATATCTACTTTTTATTATTATTATTATTGCTTATCACAGTGAGCTGGTGGAGAACCTATATTTGTTTATTATATTTTATATCACAATATATACTAACTTATAACTACATTATTTAAAATAAATCTTTAATAATAATCTACTTCTTTAAACTAGTAATTTCTTTTTAAAATTAAAGATATTTTTAAATAATACTATTTATTATATTTTTACTAAATTTTTCATAATCAGTTTTACAGTTATATCTTTACTTTTTAAAATTATCTAGTTCTGCTATTGAATTTATCAAATATCTAATTATCCATTTTAAAGTCTGAGCTTCTTTAGTAAACTTTATATTTTCTTCATTAAAAAAAGTGTTTATATTGTTCTTATCAATATAAACAATAATATCATTATCATTTATATAGCTAGCAGGAGTACCTTTTTCAATATATGGAAATACAAAGTGAATACGCAATATACCACCAATCTTTGCTGGATAACCATAACTTTCAAATATTGCTCGAGTTTGTAGTAATGTTAAATTTAAAATTCCATTACTTTTAAAGTAATGTCATATATTAGAAGATTTAGTATTTAAATTATTTATCTGAGTACTAATAGGACTTAAATAAAATTTACTTGCAAAGCTAATCCAATATTCCAAGTATGTTTTATCTTCTTGTTCTACTTTATCTAGTGTGATGGAATATTTGGTGACGACATACAATTTGATCATGTGAGATCAAGTCATGTGACCTTCAACGTTGTTGAGACCTTCAACGTTGTTGAGATCTGCAATCACACTATAACCTAAAATAGTATTTCGACCTGATATATTGTTTCAATGCCCAATTACATTATAACCTGATATATCATTTATTATATCTTAGCCAATCAATTTGTACCTTATATTTAGCCGAGCCAATCAGAAATTCAAGTAGTAACCTGGGTAGCTGCCCGTATAGCACCTTGTA
>RBNK01001259.1:0-16556 GCA_003990785.1 Endogone sp. FLAS-F59071 | reverse complement strand
TGTGTCGAGAAGTAACTGATGTATCCAAAGTTGTGATGCCCAGGAATGTTTAGGAAAACCTTCGGAATCTGCAAATTCCTCCATGAGCTCGAGACGCGACTTTAAAGACAACAGCGGGAGTTCAAGAAGTTCGCAAGAATACATCGTAGCTTCCATTTCTCCTATCGCGTCATGCGGCGCCGTTCCTGATAGAAGAGTCTGCACATGAACTGTAGGGAATGTTCCCGTCATATAACTTCCAATCTTCATTGTCAAATCCTTGAAGAGTCTTTTGCCATCAACCTTAAGCTGGAGATGGCGGGGGTTGATAATCTTTTGAAACTCGTCGATTTGGATAAAAAGGAAGAGATATTCGTCACCATTAAGGTTTAGGTATTCGCGAATACCCAGCAGGACGAAGTCAAGTGAAAAGAGACGCTTATATCGGCTTGCTCTTTCACGGAATGCATCAAAGGTCGCCGCATATTTCTCATAGACGAAATAGTAGTATGCAATCCGTAAACCCAGAATCATATCCGAGGTTTTATCGATGTCTTGATCGGTTATTTTGGCACCGTTGCTAAAGTCAAGGAGTATGCTGATTTTTTTTACACTTAAAATAGGATGCGGCGGCTGCCATTCATTTTTCAAATAGTTCGCTAATTCAAATCCATAGCGTGTTTTCCCTGATAAATTTAAGTATGAAGTCATTGGTTATATAATAGCGCATAAATATTACTATACAGAATATAGAACACATAATTACCTATGCCTGGTGCTCCACAGCATAGAAGAGTTCGATAATTAGACTTAGATATGCCTCTCGTCTTCCTCGCCGCATAGGTCATGTTCGTATTAATACATTCGATAGCAGGTTTAAAATCGCGTTGTTTCAGGGCCATTTTCTTAGGGGCAATATTTGATTTAGGTATGTTAGCTTTACCGAAGGTTGAAAGAATTTGTTTCAAGGCATCTCCGAAAGATATCTCTGGATCAGGGAATGGTGATTACAGCAGAGAAGATAATGATGAATAAAGGAGTTGGGAGTGGATGGATAGTTCTACAAAAAAATTTCGTTTGGAATTCTGTAGGATTCCATTGGATTTTTTTTTTTTTTTTTTTTTTTTTTTTTTTTTTTTTTTTTTTTTTTTTTTTTGGATTCCATGCGTGAAATCCAGTTAAAATGGCAACGAGTTGACAAGAGTGGATGGATGGATGGATGTATAGATGAGATGGTTGGATGTGGATAACGTCATCGTAGTGAGGGGCGAGTGAAGAGCGAAGAGTAAAGGTAAAGAAAACAACGAGTAATAATCAGTGATTAAGAAATTAAAAGAAGAAGTAAGCAGCTATATAGCAATATTGATGATACCTTGATCAGTCATTTTCTTCTTTCCTGCAGTTTTTTGCTTCAAGGTCTTTTTGCTGGAACTTCCTTTTCGTGTTGTAGGCATTTTGAGTGATTTAGGACGTGTGGAAGGAAGTATTAGTTTTCTCTTCAAGATAGTTGTTGTCTACTGGATAATTTCTTAAGAGATAAAGTAATAATGTTTCTTTTTCTATATTTCATAAGTTTTCTTATTGGTATAGGCTTAGATTGCCAAGGTGTTTCAATGTGAAAGACTAATGTTGGAATATGTTAAAGGTTCTCTTGGCTATACATCTTTCCTAAGTAGTCAGATTTAGGTATTTAGCAGATTCTCATTCTGTCAGTTCTTGATGGGTTTCTTATCTAAGTTATAAGATGTATCTCATTTAGTAGTAACTTCTGAATTGTCTGACAGTACTGTTGAATTAGTAGATACTAATATTTCTTTTTATAAATTCTACTATATCAATAGTATCCTCTTGAGTTACTTTAGTATATAATTGTAGTAGTTCATTATGTCAGTTAATAATTACATTTTTTACTATATTCTTGATCTATTTATAGTTTAGTCAGAGTGAAGTTGAGCATCTAGCAGTATTTCTTTGCTGTGGTTAAGTAGAATAAGGTTGAATCCTCTGAGTTTATCAGTTAATGGCAGGTATGGTTTGTTTTCCTTCAATTAATTATTTCATTTATTATATATTACTCTTACAGCTTTATTGATTATATAATCTGGAAGAGTTGTTTAAAAGTAATATTAGTCTTCTAGCTGGCAATATCTTACTAAGGGTTATATTCAAATTCTCTAACTCTTCTGGGTTTTTTTTCCTTATTCTTCTTTTGATCTATCATTTCTTCATCTCTAGTATTTGAAATAACTGTCTTGCCATATTGTATAGTCTGCTTGAAAGCTTTATCCTATTGATCTTTATTCAATTGTTATCTCTATATCAGTTTCTTAGATTTCTTGATGACAACTACTATATAGTCAATATATAGTAAAATATAAAGGATCAGCTAGCATCAATATATTAGGGAATGAATGAAAGTCCCCTTACCTTCTATATAAAAATCTGATATACAGTAGATCTTGCAAGATACTATAAAGGAACATTTTATAATAATATCAATTTAATTATGTGAGATTACAGTTATATAATCTGTAGTAATATTATGACTCTTAGTGTTATTACAACTCTTAGTGTTATTATAACCTTCAATATTATTATAATCTGCAATGTTATTACAACCTAAAATAGTATTTTAATCTAATATATTATTCCACCCCCTAATTATATTATAACCTGATATAGTATTTTATTATATCTTAGCTAATCAATTTGTATCTTATATTTAGCCAAGCTAATTAGAAGTTTGAGTAATAATCTGAGTAGTTACCTATATAGTACCTTATAATTTCTTATAAATACCCTACTCATATTTAACAATAAAATTCAGACTACAATAAGCTAAGGATATTAGGAAACTATTTTCAGTTTATAGTTTATAACTAGCATTTATATTCATAGGCTGTTCACAGGCTATTTACAGGCTATTCTAACCAGTTTGTAGTTTACAATATTGTTCTAATAGAGTTCTAGGATAGTTCATAGCTGTTCATAGCTATTTACCAATAATAGTTTATAGTCTATAACTAGCATCTATGTTCATAGCTATTTTGTTCATAGCTCTTAGTAAAATAGTTTGCAGCTTTTAGTAAAATAGTTTGTAGATTAATTAACTATTTTTCTAATAGAAGCTTACAACAGATAACCTGAGGGATACTGAAGCCTTACTCAAGGAGTAAGCAATTGAAATAGTTTTAAGATTCTAACAAATATATATTTTATTTAATTGATCACACTTATTCTTACTAGTTAAATACTTATACAGATACATACTCTTCTTAAGATATTACCATATAATTTGCTAAGATCTCTAAAATATATTTTTTATACTTGCTCAATTTTGAGTATTTCACTATTAATATATTTTAGTCTATTATATTATCTAGCTATTTTTGTTATAATTTTACTATTATTGTTAAATTGTTTAAAACATTGTCTATTGTAATAGTAAGAATCTAATAAATATATTATTTAAATTAATTAGATATATATTTAATTATTTTATAATATTATAAATTTATATAATTTAAAAATTAAATAACTTGAAAATTACCTTTGATGTAATATGTAAATCATTTGTTGACTCTATTACTAATGAGGCTAGATTATCTCTTGAATGAGTACCTTCAATCTTCTTAAAATCAAGAGTAATTGATTTAATATTCCAAAATTTATTAATATAATGCCTAATAATTCTAAGAAAACCATATGAATTAGGTGATGTTCAGCTATTAAGAGTAAGTATGATCTTCAAATCAATATCTTATAATTTATAAAGAAATTAAATAATAAATACTTTATATATATTGTGAAGGCCAACCCCCAACTTGACTGATTTTAATAAATTTAGTATTATGCTTGATTTAGGAGTTATTCTAATTTTCTGTTCTCTCCTATTTTTAGTTAGTATTGTTTTTAGTAAACAATCTCATCACTAGCAATAAACCTAGTTTTTAGCAACCAATCTCATTTTTATTGATAAAATATTATTCATAATTATCAAAGTTATATTTTTTAGCAAAGTCTTTTCTTAATCATTCCTTAGTCTTTCAATTTTATATAAATACCCCCTTTATTTCTATCTAAATAAATCAGTTTGCATAAAGTTTTAGAATATCTCAATATTAGTTATAGTAAAGTCTAAAGAATGTTGTAATTATTAGCTTATTATATCTCTCTCCTATTAACGATCAATGCTATGTCACTTAATTGTGGCTTAGATGATCTTTGTTTGTATTGACCAATCATATTTTAGCATTAATAAATATATACATATTGGCTTCATGAGCCAGTGCGCTCTTTTACCCCCAAACATATATTCAAAGATCAAATTTCAACAGGTTATGAGCCTCAAGCTGCTCGAATTACAGCTCAACAACCTGAGATCTATGCAATCATAGCAATTACAACTGCAATTACAGTAAGCATTTATTTAACATTGATAAACAATGCAACAAATGACACCACGATAAAGTAACGTAATAAACAACATGTAATGACATAGCATTCAATGACATAATGAAATGGACAACCTATACACATCATTGTCAGCAACAAGATTGACAAGATTGCAGTCTAAATCAAAAACAGATAACAGATATCAAACTCTTGATGACGACGAAGGATTGGATGGCAACCATCAGAGCAATATAGGATTTAGCCTCGATCGACAGGAACAGATGGCTATAATGATCAGAAATCAGGAAGATAAATTAGACATACTAACAACCTTATTGGGTGAATTGATGGCAAAAATCGATAAAACAAATGCATTACCCAGTGCACTAATCAATCAGAATGCAGCTATAGAAGGCAATATGCCACAAATACAAACACAATCACCATCACCATCAACATCAACAAAGCTTAACAATCTGGCGAAGGAGTACCTAAGATCGATCAACAAATTTGATAGGTCAGGAGATGCACCCAGATTGTTTGATTACTTTGATGCCATAGAGCAATTTATCACCAGTGCCGATCTATTAGTATAAAAGAAGGAAGTCAATGCAGCAATCAGTAAAATTACAGGCAATGCTAGAATGTGGCTATAGAGGCATGTGAACACATCGGGAGAATTTGATTCATAGAATGAGCTTAAAGAGGCTATGACGCAAAAATACACACCAATGGAACAATTGTTATGAATGTACGATAAGCTTGCGATGATGAAGCAAAAGGGATCGATCGAAGATTATAATGATACGTTCAACCGGATTATGGTGCAAATTGAAGACATGACTGATACAGAAGCTATACCGCAATATCTCTGGGGTCTAAGCCCTAGGTACTGGGAATTAATACTTGCACAGGAGAATATGCCGACAATGCTAGAGGCTTTACAACTCACATGCATCAGGTTCAATCCAGATAGTAAGCAGAGACATGATAAAGCCTATGTGACCAACCGAGGCAGCTACCAAGGCGGCTACCAAGGCAGTAGTCACAGCAACTGAGGCAGAAGCACCGGATGAAGCCGAGGCTACAACAATGATAATGGAAACAATTGAGGAGGTCATCATAATAATAGAAGTAACCAAGGTGGCGATCATGGAGCTCATCGAGGTGGGAATTTTCAGGGACACCCTTGGAAATATTATGTCTATGAGAGAGAACACAGAATATTTCAATGCAACAAATTCAATGATTGGGTAAAAACAGAAAAAGAAAAGGCTAAACTGAGAGCCGAAGTAAATCTGGCAATTGGTGCTATCATCGATTCAGGTGCCATGCAACATATGTTCAACCAATAGGAGATTTTCGAGATGGTGGCTGAGCATGATGGCTTGGTCACATATGTAGGGAACGAAAAGCTATATACCATGCATGTTGGGACAATTAAGCTCAATGACAAGCTGAAATTACGGGACATTTTATATGTACTGGAAATCATCAGAAATTTAATATCTGTGTGGGCGTTGACACGTAACAGAAATGACATAACCTTCAAAAGCGATGGATCAGTAATTAAAATTGGCATGGATTACGAGGAAATCAAAATCGGACAAGCTAATAGTGACCTATTTCATTTATCGACATCACCAGAGCTACTAGAAGCAAACATTGCTAATTCCAAGATTGATGACTATACATTATGGCATCACCGGCTGGGCCATCCAGGCCAAAATACTCTGTAATCAATTAATAAATTTGTCACAGGGCTCAGAGATGTGCAGCTGCCAACCGGATAAATTGAAATATGCACTGGGTGTAAACATACAAAGTCACACTGCAAGCCTTTCGAGCATGCGAAAAATTGATTAATGGAGCCTATCAGAAGGGTGCACTCAGATCTGTGTAGGCCGATGCCTACACCATCAGTTAATGGAGCAAAATATATATTAACATTCATTGATAACGCCACTCGCTACATTACAACATATTTTATTAATAACAAAAGTGATACATTTGATCGATTCCAGGCATTCAAGGTGTTCGCCAAAACGCAATTGGGCTGAAAACTGAAGATTCTCCGGTCTGATGGAGGGGAAGAGTATGTAAACACCGAGATGTGCAAATTTTTAATCAAAAATGGAATTCATCATGAAATGATGATACTGGATATGCCACAACAAAATGGTGTCACCGAATGATATAACCAGACATTGATAGAGTCAATCTGGGCTGTTAAAACCACTGCCAACATACCTGACGAACTTTGGGCTGAACTTGCCACAAGTGCTATATATTTACGCAACCGATTGCCAATGCGAGCCAATAAGGAGAGTGCTTCACCATTTGAATTATGGCATGGTTACAAGCCTGATATCAGTAACTTGCACGTCATATGGGCTGACGCATATATATATATTCACAAAGGAAAAAGGTCAAAACTAGTACCCCGATCCAAAAAGCTTAAAATGATTGGCTATCATGATGAAAAGAAAGTATACAGGCTCTGGGATCTAACCAATAGGAAGATAGAGATTAGCTGCGACGTCACATTTGATGAATCTATTATATTAAAATCCCTAACAATCATCAACCCAGAAGATCAAGAATATGTCATTGAAGCAATCATCGGAGAATGCAAGATTGATGAAAAAAGGTAATATCTGGTAAAATGGCTAGGCTATGATGATGATGATGACAACACCTGAGAGCTAATCGAACAATTGATTAATACAGAAGCTCTACAAATTTGGCAAGATCGCATGCCAGAAGCTAATTTAATTGAATCGACCAATGACCCAATGACATATAAGGAAGCAATTTCTCTGCCTGATACAAAGCTTTGGCAGGAAGTGATCAATCAGGAGCTTAAATCACTTAAGAATAATGACATATAGATGATTGTACCTGAGGTGCCTGTGGGACGCAAGCCAATTGGATGCAGATGGGTATTTAAAAAGAAGCTCAACACTGATGAATCAGTTGCCAGGTACAAAGTGAGATTAGTTGCCAAGAGATATTCACAACAGCAAGGAATTGATTATGATAAAACATTTGCTCCTGTAGTGAAATTCACATCAATCAGAGCACTTTTATCGATCGGTACAACCCTAAACTTAGAAATTCACCAAATGGACGTAAAAACTGCATTCCTGAATGGCAATCTTGATGAGGAGATCTACATGATGGTACCTGAAGGAATTGACCAATCGGAGCTGTCACCGAGAGCTGTGTGTAAGCTCAATCAATCATTGTATAGACTAAAGCAATCACCTCATATGTGGAATCAGAAGATTGACAACTACCTTAGCTAATCAAATTTTACAAGACTACAATCGAATCATAGCATTTATCTAAGAAGAAGACAAGATGATCAATCGCTGATAATTATTGCCATATATATCAATGATCTACTAATTCAGGCTGACTCGATGGAAATGATGAACAAATTCAAGGTGGAACTTAGCAATGCATTTGATATGATGGACTGTGGCGAAATTAAACATTTTCTAGGTATTTGAGTCATGCGTGATCAAAAAACACATATAATCACAATTGATCAAAGTCACTTTGCCAATCAAATCATTATAAGGTTTAACATGATGGATGCCAAGCCAATTAGTACACCCCTTGATCCATCCATTCAACTCAAAGCTGAAGAGGGAAAATCTGCAGATTAAAATCTATTTAGACAAATGATCAGTAGCATAATATACCTGATGATCAGGATGAGACCTGATCTAGCTGCTGCTGTCAGCATCATCAGTCAATTTTCGGCCAATCCAATACAAGAACATTACCATACCCTCAAATGATTATTAAGATATATTAAAGGAACAGCCAATTATAAGCTGTGCCTTGGATGCAATCAGGATCTAAGACTGATTGGTTTCAGTGATGCTAACTGGGGAGGAGACATTAATACATGATGATCAACCACGGGTTATATTTTCAACCTATCAGGAGGAGCCATTAGCTGATCAAGCAAGTGCTAACTAACTGTTGCCCTATCAACAACTGAGGCAGAATATATGGCATTAGCACATGCGACGAAAGAAGCCATTTGGCTACACACTCTATTGGATGAGCTAGAATATTTACCAAATTGTGCAACAACCTTATTTGAAGATAACTAATCAGCAATCGCCCTCACTAAAAACCCAATTAATCATGCTCGATCAAAGTATATTGACATTCAGCACCACTTTATTTGAGAGAAAGTTGAATCAAAGGTGATAGATATCATTTATATAGCGACAGATGAAATGATCGCTAATGTATTAACCAAGCCACTTGCGTGACCCAGACTTGAAATGTTGATCGCAAAAATGGGCTTACGTAACTAATCTTTTTTCTTTCTTCAAAAACTTTTATTTCCTTTACCATATCATTCTTATCACTCAAGTAGTATTTTATATATAGTTATTTGCAGTAAATGTACTTCATGGATGCTATTCATGATATATAGTTGAACATTTTATTTTTGGTTTTATTTATCGAGATATGTCAAGCAGGGGGAGTATTGTAATTATTAGCTTATTATATCTCTCTCCTATCAATGATCGATGCTATGTCACTCAATTGTAGCTTAGACGATCTTTGTTTGTATCGACCAATCATATTTTAGCATTAATAAATACACACATATTGGCTTCATGAGCCAGTGCACTCTTTTACCCCCAAACACACATTCAAAGATCAAATTTCAATAAAGAATACAGTATGTTTAGCTGTAGTAAGAATATATAAAGAGAGATATTGCATCTGACACTCTGAGCATTTTCACTTGGTACACATGGATAAATGACTGATTATTAATATATTTATCACAATAGGTATATAATTTTTTAATTATTATTATAAACTTCTTACCTTAAGTTTTTTTTGCAACTCTATTTGATTTTCTTTAAAACTACTAATAATACTATTTTAAATAGTATCTGTACTAATCAGCTAAGCCTCAGATTAACAGTATGATATAAAATCTTTAAATTCAGGAGTTTCAATAGTTGTAAAGAGCTGATTATTTACTACAATCTACTTCTGAAGTTTTTTATAAAAGTATTATTTTCAAATATTATCAAATATTATTTTAATAATATAAAATATAAAATTAAATAATAATATAAAATTAAATAGTATTGTAATGATCAACATACAACTTGCTCAATTTGTAAGAACTTGCCACCCATTTTTGAAGTTACCATAACCTTCTGTCCCCTTCCCTTTTTAGTTATAAATGACTTTTATTTCTGCTTGACACCTTTTATTTCTACTTGACACCTTTTATTTCTACTTGGTGCTGCTACCAAAGTTATTATATATTCTTTATAATGATTGAATTGTATTTTTATAGCAAAGTTTTTTCTTATTCCTTCAAATTTGTATAAATATCTCCTTTATTTCTATCTAAATAAATCAGTTTGCACAGAGTTTTGGAATATCTCAATATCAGTCATAGTAAAGCCTGAAGAGCACAGCACATAGCTGTAGTAAGAATATACAAAGGGAGATATTGTATCTGACACTCTGAGCATTCTCATTTGGTATATTCTCAATGAATGAACAACTGGTTTTTAGTACATTTGTCATAGTATAATGTAAGATTAGTAATAAGATTAAATAATAATATAAATTTTAAAATATAAAGTTATACTTACTGAAAAAACTAGTGTTTTATTATCTTTATTATAAACCTTAGATATCTAATAATTTGAGTATTTTTGAGAAAAATATTTTCTTATCTACTTTGTCAAACCAAAGTAAGTACTAACAAGAGTTTCACTAAAAAATAAAAGATTTATAAGATTATAAATTAATTATTAATTATATAAGTAAACTTTTGAAAATAAAGTTATTTACATATATATTATTTACCTTGTAAATGAGACAATAAGCTAACTTGATATTAGACTTTATATCTCACTTTACTTTCTCAAACCATTTTCAAATAATGCTTATTGTTCCTTGCACAGATAAAGCATCTTCAATATTAATATCCTTAAATTTAGTAATATCTTGATCTTTATTAATAATGCTTAAATCTTCAATTGATGTATTAGAGGATAAAGTATTAGAATTGAAATGTATTGAACTATCTATTATAAATAAAAGGTGAGTATCAGAGTTAGATTGATATTCAAGCTATTTCTATAGTAAACATTCTACTTATTCATTAAAAAACTATTTTCAGTTCATAGTCTATAACTAGCATCTGTGCTTATAGGCTATTCACAGGCTGTTTACAGACTATTTTAGTCAGTTCATGGTTTGCAATATTGTTCTAGCAGAGTTCTAGGGTAGTTCATAGCTGTTTGCAGCTGTTCACTAATAATAGTTTGTAGTCTATAACTAGCATCTGTATTCATAACTATTTTGTTCATAGCTCTTAGTAAAATAGTTTGCAGCTCTTAGTAAAATAGTTCATAGATTAATTAACTATTTTTCTGATATTAGTTGCAAAACACAGGCTTTAGCACTTGCAAAATCTACTTTCAAAATGTACTTGCAAAATGTACTTACAAAACACAGGCTTTAGCACTTGCAAAACATAGGCTTTAGTACTTGTAAAATATAGCCTTATGAAATGTAGGCTTCAGCACTTACAAAATACAGGCTTCAGTACTTATGAAATATACTTGTAAAATACACTTGCAAAATGCAGGCTTCAGCACTTAGAAAATGTAGACTTTGGTACTTGCAAAATACAGCCTTATAAAATACAAGCTTTAGTACTTATAAAACACAGGCTTTGGCACTTGCAAAATGCAGCCTTATAAAATGCAGGCTTTGGCACTTGCAAAACACAGGCTTTGGCACTTGCGAAATACACTTGCAAAATGTACTTGCAAAATGCAAGCTTCAGTACTTGTGAAATATACTTGTAAAATATACTTGTGAAATGCAGACTTTAGTACTTACAAAATACAGGCTTCAGTACTTGCAAAATGTAGCCTTGTGAAATACAGGCTTTGGCACTTACAAAATACAGGCTTTAGTACTTGTAAAATATACTTATGAAATGCACTTGTAAAATACAGGCTTTGGTACTTGCGAAATGCAAGCTTTGATACTTGTAAAATACAGCCTTGTGAAATATAGACTTCAGCACTTGCAAAATACAGCCTTGCAAAATATAAACTTTAGTATTTGTAAAACACAGGCTTTAGCACTTGCGAAATGCACTTATGAAATATACTTGTAAAATGTAGGTTTTGGTACTTGCAAAATGTAAGCTTGTGAAATATAAACTTTGGTACTTACAAAATACAGGCTTTAGCACTTGTAAAATGCACTTGCAAAATATACTTATAAAATGCAGACTTTAGCACTTACAAAATGCAAGCTTCAGTACTTGCAAAATACAGCCTTACAAAATATAAGCTTTGACACTTATAAAATATAGGCTTTGATACTTGCAAAATATACTTGCAAAATGCACTTGCAAAATATAGGCTTTGGTACTTGTAAAACACAAGCTTTGGTACTTGCAAAATACAGTCTTGTGAAATGTAGGCTTTGGTACTTACAAAATACAAGCTTCAGCACTTGTGAAATATACTTATAAAATGTACTTGTGAAATGTAGGCTTTGGCACTTGTAAAATGCAAGCTTTGGTACTTGCAAAATGCAGCCTTGTGAAATGCAGGCTTCAGTACTTGCAAAACATAGGCTTCAGCACTTGTGAAATGTATTTGCAAAATATACTTGCAAAATGCAGACTTTGGCACTTAGAAAATGCAAGCTTTGATACTTACAAAACACAGCCTTGTGAAATGCAGGCTTTAGCACTTGCAAAATACAGACTTCGATACTTGTGAAATACACTTGTAAAATGCACTTGTGAAATGTAGGCTTTGGCACTTACAAAATATAGGCTTGTAAAATACAAGCTTTGGCACTTTATGTTATATCTCTCCAGTTCTTACCTAAAGCTTTATTAATTACTTTTTTAGAGAATGAGGACAGAGTATTAGAACAGAGGTATTTTTTATTGCTTATTATAGAAGAAGATAGGTGAGAGAGTTAACATTAGTATATAAAGATAGAATTATATTACATGTATAATAACAATTATCAGATTGACAAATTGGGACAAATTGGAAGAATAATGTGAAGTGCTGGGATGGTATGGTCTGGTCTGGTCCTAGGATAAGCTTTGGACTATCCCAACTGGACCAGTAAAATTGGTCTAAGTTGGGATTTTTAGACTGTCCCAGACTATTCCAGATCATCAGTCCACTGGTCCAGACCATCTCATTCAAAGCCTTACCTTCTTGCATTATCTTATATAGCAAGGTATTTTAGTAATTAGATAGGTTTCTGATGGTGGGCTATGCAGCTAGATGAGAGTAATATTTATAATATTTCTTCTTTGTATTTTGACTTCTAATTATTCTCTCCTTATTCTGATATAGTATAAGCCTCCGAGTAATTGTTTCACTCCTTAATTATCTCATCTCCTTAATAATTATGTTATTTACCCCTGGATCTATCCTGATTTAAATATAAGGTTTTAGAGGTAGAAGTTAGGGATAAATTCTCCTATATATTATGAATTTCATTATTCTATTTTAGGTACTATAATAAATATATTGTTCTATATAAAGATAGTATTAGAGTTTTTTTTAAATAAAAAAGTAAATTCTTTTATAACATCTTATAATATTTTACTAAATTTTTCTTTTTATAATTTTTATTTATTACTATTAAAGGGCTAAGCTTATCTTCAATAAAACAGCTCTATACTATAATAATATTTTATCTACTCTTAAAACTAGGTTTATCAGGAAAATATTTCCAATTTATAGTCTTTGACTAGTAGTTCATACTCATAGTTAGTTCTAAAGCAGTTTGCTATTTTACTCTGTTCTGATATAGTTCTAAGTAGTTCTGGGTAGTTTTTGGGTAGTTTGTAGGTAGTTTTAGGGTAGTTTATAGATGTTTATCAAAAACAGTTTTTAGTTTATGAGTAGCATTTGTACTTATAGCTATTTGTTTATAGATTTTAATAATATTGTTAGCAAACTAAATAATATTATTTATAAACTAAAAATATTTTTTTAATATTATAAATATCTACTCTTAAAACTAGGTTATAAACATCTACTCTTAAAACAGATTATAAATAAGTTAAATTTATTCATTCTCTAACTCTTCTCTATATTATAGTACATATATTTTAAACTTTGCTGAACTTTAATAGAGTATTTATTAGTCTAGTATATCTTTATCTATTTTTTCATTTTAATTTAATTCTGTATACTATTTTACTTACTTTTTAGCATTTTTTATACTAATAAAAGGTTATATAGCTACTAGATATTAGTTAATATATATCTATTTTCTTCAAAGCTTATCAAACTGTTTACTTAAATATATTACCTTAAAAGTTAAGTATTTCTACTATATGTTTTAGTAGAATACAACATAATTCTACATCTTTTATAATTATTATATTTAAATATTCAAGATCTTGAGTATTAAGTTTAGATAGTTAGATCTTGATCTGTTTACAACTATTCCTATTTCATTATACTTGTAAAAAAAATAAACTGAACTGTTGTTCAAGATAGCTCAAGTCTTCTAGCTATTTTATATTAACTTATACTAACTATATTCTAAGCAATAATAAATTGGTGAGTTTCTTCAGACCATTTATACTCCTTGGTAGTTGTTCACCAAAGCAAGTTGCTATCACTAATATATTCATCTGAGTTATCAGAATTACTTGAATCAGAGGTAAGAGATTCAGAGTTAGATTCATTGCTTGATTTTGAATTGTTATTTGTATTGCAAGAAATAGAATGTGTTTTATGAGAAGTAAGGAGAATTTGGATAGAGTGTGTTTTATAAGGAGTGAGGTGAGTTGGGATAGAATGTTTCATAGAGCAAGTTTGTATAGGCATAGAGCATAGGTATATAGAACTGTAGTTTTACTATGAAATTGGCTGGTTATTTATTTATTTTGATTCGGAAGCTCATAAGCCGAAGTAATAATGGAAGCATTCTCCGACTCCGAATGAGAATGGAACGTATTTTCCGAGAGCGATTGCCTAGGGGTGGCCAAATAATTTTGATAACCTATTGTACAGTGTCTGTAAGCGTAGAACATAAATGCAATCTACGTACGTCGAGTAATCTGACATTTAGGCGCGATCTACGTTGAGTAATCTGACATTTAGGCTGCCAATCTGACATCTAGGTGCAGTCTGAGATTTCACTAGATGGACATGATGTTGTCGAAAATTTTTTTGTGATGCTGATTACCCTTCCGACCGACTTTCCATTGGCGGTGACCCTACACTATATTTGATTCTAGACACTCCCTGCCCTCGTTTCCTCGCAGTAATCAGTACCGTCGTACTCGGCCAATGCTCCCCCAACCATCCCATTTCTCCCTCCAGCCACCTCACCGCGTTCTCAAATGACCATTCCCCCCGTACCTCGAACATCACTGTTGCCACCTCGTCGCACCAGCCGAAGTTGGCATGCGTTTCTAAAAACGCTCGCGACGTCCGTCCGATGGCCTCCATAAGCACACGAGACGGCGCCGCAAAGCACAGGAGCGCCAGGGGTGTCCCGTACAGCACCCGGTGCACGACACGATGGAGCCCGAGCCACTGATAAGCATCGCGACATGGTATACGATGTCCAGTGCGGGGATCAATCATCGCGCGCGTGAATTCTGCCGCGTGCGCATCCAGAGTGCAAATTAGGTCCGACTCGAGCACGTCCAGTGTAGATGCGTCGTCCGCCGCTTCAGACGCCACGGAGCGATGCCACCCAATGATCCGTACCACGCCGCACATTAGGACTACAGAGCGACGCCCAACCGCCCACCGGGTATCTATCAGTTCAATCGCGCGGAGGTTGGGCGCGCGCGAGAGAAGGTTGACAATCTGGCCCTCGTGTAGCACAGCGGTAGGGGACGGATCCATGGATATGAGGTCACTGATGTCGCAAAGATCCCTGGGGATGAGGTCACTGATGTCGCGATGATCGCTGGAGATGTGAAGGCGGCGAATATAGGGGTAGAGATTGGATTTGGGTCCGACAAAAAACATGCTAATCTGCTGGTTGGAAAGCCTGAGGCGATCGTAGGCAAGGTCGGTGGCAACTTCATGCCTTTAATGATTAAAAGTTTTGAAGAAAAAGATCAATGCGGCTGGATTATGGAAGAAGAAGAAGAAAAGAAAAAAAAAAAAACACGGAAAGCGATTTAACACCAAATTTACCAGGTTCTGTTTACTAGTCGGCACAAGAGCAAATGGGGAATCATGTCTGTTTTCTGGTCCGCATCACGCACCATCCGTAATATGACAAAAAGTATCTCGGGCGGAATATCCAGTGGATTCGACTTGAGGATCCCTACTTCCTCATCTGTCATTGCAGGTCTCCTCCACACCAGAAAATCACCTACGCTTTGTTTCTCCATTCTGTAAAATTTCCGCGGATCATCGCCGTATTCGTCCCGCACTGGTAATCCTGCAGCCTGACCGAATAACAGATTGTACGGACTCGTCCTCACATGACTCTCGTCCTCGTACGCCGTGATCCGAATTATCACCCCGTTGGCTTTCGCAGCGTCGCAGAGAGTGAACGTTACCGTGCGATCTTTATTGCCAGGTAACCGGTCTATCACCTCGAGCCTCTGCCGCGTCTCTTGGGGAATAGGGAGGCAACATACGAGCTCAAGTTGCTCCGAAAAGTCTTTGGCCACCATCTGCGACAGGATGGATATGACCTCCTTCGCCCGGGCGACCCACTCAGTAGTGAAGAGACTGGCGAGAGGAGCTTTGGCGTCAGTGAGGTGGATACGAAGGAGCTCAAGAATTTTAGCGCGGTCGTCAGTTCGGTTAATGGACAGGCCCTGCCAGGGCAAGTCAATATAGGAGAAAAAAGGAGGAGATGTGTTTAGGTAGAGATGCTTATAGTATTTGCTGATATTTTTCTCCATGGGGAATATTGATATATTTGAAGCAATGGGAGAATTCGCCGCAGCTGTCCAAACACGTGCCAACAATTTGGTCAACAATTAATTCTTGATTTTCAAGGCTTGCTTACACAACTTGATTACATGGCGGCTTGCTGAATATGAATTAATTTTTTTAGGTAAGGGCAAGGTTCTCAAATTAAGCTTTGGTTTGTAAGCTAGAGCAAATGGCATCTGAGAAACTAGAAAAAAA
>RBNK01001258.1:0-16567 GCA_003990785.1 Endogone sp. FLAS-F59071 | reverse complement strand
TCGAGAGAAAGTTGAATCAAAGGTGATAGATATCGTTTACATGGCGACAGATGAAATGATCGCTGATGCATTAACCAAGCCACTTGCGCGACCAAGACTTGAAATGTTGATCGCAAAAATGGGCTTATGTAACTAACATTATTTCTTTAAAAATTTTATGTTCTTTATCACATCATTCTTATCACTCAAGTAGTATTTTATATATAATTATTTGCAGTAAATGTACTTCATGGATGCTATTCATGATGTACAGTTGAACATTTTATTTCTATTCTTTATTTTTTTTATTTATTTATTTTTATTGAGATATGTCAAGCAGGGGGAGTGTTGTAATTATTAGCTTATTATATCTCTCCTATCAATGATCGATGTATCAACGATCGATCATACGTTACTCAATTGTGGCTTAGACGATCTTTGTTTGTATCAACCAATCATAATTTAGCATTAATAAATACACACATATTGGCTTCATTAGCCAGTGTGCTCTTTTACTCCAAAACACACATTCGAAGATCAAATTTCAACACACTAGACTAGGAGGATTACTTCTTGCAGCTACTACAGCAGCCAGAAATAAAGCTATATCTGCAATAATAGCCACTACTCATTGGTATACTATAAGAACTTGGCTAAAAGAGAAATATTTCACTGAACAGAAGTGAGAATCGATTAAAGAACAACTATTCAACATGAAGATATCAATCAACTAGTGCCCGGAAGATTGAGTTACTACTATTGATTAGTACATACAACTCTGTGGAGAAACTAGCCTAGTCATGCAAGAAATGGTGTTTATGAATAGCTTACCTATAGATCTTCAATACTATATCAAGAGGTTTAGTCCTCACAGGATGGAAGAGAAAGTCAGAATAGCATAAATCTTTTAGAATACTAAAGCAGAACATTCTGCATCCCTATATAACAAGTTACTATAAAACTTGTACAAGAAATTTAGCACTGGAATACTGGTAGTTCAAATGATATCAGCATCAGCTGAACCACCCAAGGAGGATACTATTAAACTAACAGTTATAGTAAAAGCAGGAAAGACAACATATGAAGATAAAATGGAAAAGATTACCAAGATGTTCTCTGAAATGACAGCACATATAGTCAATCTTGAAGCCAAGATAATTCACCAAAATAAGCAATCAAGAGGAACCTATGTTGCCAAAGAACATAACAAGACTGAGATGAATTGTTTCCTCTATAGAAGACGTAGTCACTTCACTAAAGATTGCTGAACTAGGAGTTGGAAGGAAGGACAGGAGAAAGAGGAAGAAAAGAAGGCTGACCATACCAATATAATACAAGAAATCGAAGAGGAAGATGAAGAATTTAGTGAAGAGTATCTAGAAGCCTACCCTATCAAAACAGTCAGCCGTACTGCTACTAGAAAGACTCCCTACTCAAGAAAGAAACTAGCTCAAGAACTTAAGGTTGTCATCGAGAAGCCTAAAAAGCCAACATAGAGACAACAGCTGAATGAAGATCAATGAGACAAAGCCTTCAAACAGATAATGCAACCTGGTAAGGTAGTTATCTTAACCACTGGAGATAAAGAGATGATTGATTAAGAAAAAAACAAGGAAAAGAAGCCTAGAAGGGTTAGAGAATTTGAATATAACCTATGGCAAGATATTGCTAGTCAAAAGGCTAACATCACCTTTAAACAACTTTTCCAGATTACACCATTGATAAAGTAGAAAGTAAAGATGCAGATTACCAAAACCAAACTAATTATCTAATTCAAGGAAGTTAATACTGTTGAAGAACAAGAGGAGCGAATCTATACCTTATCTACCTATATATAATATAACATTGGAGGATTAGCATGCTTGGTCATTATCAACATAGGAGTAGGAGTTAGTATTATTGCCAAGCATTTCCTAGACTACCTAGGATAGGATATTGATGAACCCACTATCTCTACATTGGTTATCGCAAGTGGAAAAAGCAGTATACCTTTAGAAGTACTTCAAGAAGTACCAGTCCAGTTTGGAACAGAAATCATACCTGTCAGAATGGTCATCACCAATGCACAATCCTATAATGCTATCTTAGACAACAGCTGGTTGAAGAAAGCAAAAGCCAGAATTGATCTGGATATATAAAGGTTGATTTTTGTTAACTATAGAAGAAAGTTCAGTATACTTTTAGATATTCAGAAAGAAGTAGTACTGAAACTCATTCAGAGACTGGAAGATAAAAGTGATACAGATGAAGAAATAACCCTTGGACAGATACACCTTAATGTGATAGAAGAAGAAGCAAACATAGTGATCTACAGTGAATACCTCTACCTGATACCTTTGGAAAAGAACTAGTTAATTGAATACAACATGAGGAATACTAGATGTCCATTCTGTGAGCAATGCATTTATTGTGCTGAAATGATGTGCACTTGCAGTAACATGAAGTTGATACCTTACCAGAATACCTTGGAAATGTATCTGCTGACTAAGAAAAGGATTAAGAAACCAAGACTGTCACAGACCCACCAGAGGACCCCACCCTCAATAAATTATGGACCATATAATGGAAGGAACCCTCACCCATTTGCAGATAATACTAGAGAAGTATGAGATTGCTTTTGGATAAATATCGAACATATCAGTAAAGGATGTCTTTGAGGAAATTGTAACACCTACCTGTAAGGATACTACTGGGATGAAGTCAACCCCTATGATCTTTGGGAATGCAAAAATTGGGTCAGATATCCAGATGAACCATATGATATCAACTACTACAGGACTTGGAAAGAATGCTATGATCAAGAACAAGAACAGATAGTATCTGAAGAGAATAAAGACAAGGAAGTACCTGACAAATAGAACAATAAAGTCTATACTACTTAAATATCTATCAAAGTTAGAGCCTTATTTTAAGAAGATGATAAAGATAATGGACTTACCCTAATCAAAGAAAGCAATTCAGACTTAGAAGAAGAAATCATCATGTTAGAGGAAATAATTCACCCTAATGAATGTATCAGTATACACTATTGGTAGTAGAAGGACTTATAGCAGAACCTACCTTAAGACACAACTCACGAACAGTGGAAGAAACTAAATGTCCCTATCTTCAAAGAAGTATTCATAGTTGAAGAAAAGAAAACAGCAACTCGAGTTAAGAAACTAATAGAAAGTGCAATTGTACCAAAGAGAAAAACTGAAGGAGCTGCAGGTTATGACCTATATGCAGATGAAGACTGCACCCTAGAACCAAAATCATCAGCCTTTATAAAAACTGGAATCGCTATCACCCTACCATCTAGACAATATGTACAAGTATGGGCAAGAAGTGGACTCTACCATAACTCTAGAATAGGAGCCTTCTCCAGATTAATAGATGAAGACTACAGAGGAGAAATTAAGATTGAATTAGTTAATCACAACTACAGCCAATTCAAAGTATACCAAGGAGATCGAATTGCTCAAATGGTAATTGTTAAATATGAACAGCAATCTTTGAAAGAAGTGAAAGACTTAGAAGAGACATGACGTAGAAAAAAAGGATTTAGATCGACTAGACAAGCAAATGTGATAATGGAGAGACTGGATAACCAGGAGAATGCTAAGAAGCACATCTACTCTCTCAATGAAAATCTGTTATCAAATCAGAAGAAATAGTTATAAGACCTACTAAAGGAGTATAAGGATATCATTACAATCAGTTTTAAAGATCTACTGAACTAAGCCTTCTTCACTCACCACATTGATACAGGAGATGCCAAACTAATCAAACAAGTACCCTACAGATTGCCAGCCAACTATCATAACTTTGTATAAAAGCATATTTAAGAACTATTGAAGTTAGAAGTAATTATACAGTCAAAAAGCTCTTGGGCATCATCTATCAGCATAGTACTGAAGAAAGATAGATAGAGAATGGTTATTGACTACTGTAAATTGAACTCAGTTACAAAAAAACATGCATATCCGATTTTGCACTTAGAAGACTTACAGAACATGTTGAAAAAGGTGCAAATCTACTCAACTCTTGACCTATGGGCAGGATATAACCAAATTGGAATGATGCCTGAAGTATAGGAGAAATCAGCATTTGTTATACCATTTGGATAGTACAAATTTACAAGGATGTCCTTTGGACTCTGCAATGTGTCTGCCACCTTTCAGGCTATAATAAATGAGATCTTCTATAATCTGATTGGATATAGAGTAATTGTGTACATTGATGATATCAACATCTATACTGAGAACTTCGTAGAACATATGATAATTCTGAAAGAAGTATTTGAATGACTTAGAAAACATAGACTAAGGATCAAGTTAACAAAATGCTACTTCAAACAGAAGAAAATTAAATACCTTGGATTTATAATTGATAGAGGAGAAATCTACCTAGATCTAAAGAAAACCAAAATCATTAAAGCCTTCCCAACCCTGCAAGATAAGATAACCTTACAAGGATTCTTAGGACTGATCCAGTTCTATAAAAGGTTTATCTCTAGTTATTCTGAAATTGCTATACCCTTGTACATATTGCAAAGAAAAGGAAGAGCATGGGAATAGATGCTAGCTGCACTAACTGCCTTTAGCCTAATCAAGGAAGCACTTATCCACGTACCAGTAATGGCAAGACCTGATCTCACAAAAGTATTCAAGCTGTATATAGATATATTATCATTTGGACTTGGAGCAATTTTGATGCAAGATGACAAAGATAGAGAACATGTGATTACTTACATAGGACAAGCTACCCATAGAGCAAAATCTTCCTATAGAGCTACCTAGCTAGAATGTATGGCAGTTATTTGGGCTATATAATACTTCTGCCACTTCCTGATTAGAAAACAGTTTACCCTAATAACAGACCACTCAGCCCTCAAATGGCTTTGGAACAAACCAAATCTGATAGGAATATATACATGATAGCTAGCTATACTATAGAAGTATGACTTCATGATACAATATAAAAAAGAACAGAATTATCAGAATGTAGATACCTTCTCATGCCTACCCTAATTTATCCGAGATCGACACCCCAAACTAAAAAGAATATATCTACCCAATGAATACTAAACTCTATAATGGATATTTGGATTACCTCAGTAACCTAATCTTTACTAAGATGATGAATAAAAATAATCAACAGCTTATATAGATAATAGCACTCAATTATTTTATCAAGAATAATATACTTTACTAATGATATAGAAGATAGATATAACTTGTAGTTTCTGAATACAAAAGGCAAATGGTACTTCAGGCCTCCTATAATTATTAGCTCACAAGACACATGGGCATAGATAACACATATCAACAACTATCAGAAAAATATTATTGGAAGAATATGTACAAAGACATTAGAGAATATATTAGAAGATATGATACTTGCCAGAAGAAACACTGAAGAAAAGAAGTCAAGACCTTATAACCGATTGTACCTAGAGGACACTTTGAACATATTGGAATAGATATTGTTAGACCACTTGTAAGAGTGATATATATAAAAAAGCAGCAACAAACACTTACAGAAATATAACAAACAACCATGCCTGCCATCAGCTGCTAAAACTGGAGGACTCAAGAGCCTTATCCAACTCAACCACAGCAAAGAAATACTGCCAGACATTCAACACCACTCCAACCAAACTATGAACAGATCAAGAATATAGTAGAGAATGCAATCATCAACTGACATAATGAACCAGTACTACTATACACTAGAGTAACCCAAGAGAACACTATTGAAATAGTAGAACTTACAAAAAGAAATATCAACATCTACTAATTTTACAATACTGCTGGACAATTCAGAAGTTATTATCAAATGGGATATGCTTTATAATTAAGATAAGAAAACCATCAAGAAACAACAGAACAAGAATCTGCCAGAATTCTAAGATTAAACTGCTAGGAAAGACATATAGCTAGAAGAACCTTTAAGGTATTTCAATATTAGCCTTCCACATTGAAACACCTTGGTAGCCTAAGCCCACATCAATGGGAACACTTATGAAATGAAGAAGAAGAAACTTTATTACTCCATCTCTTGGAAAATTACCCAATAGATAACAACCATCTGGAAGAAGAAACCAATACTTCCTTATCGGGATCAGATACAGAAGAAGATGTAAGCACTGCTGACATCGTAGGCACTGCCAATATCGTAGGCACCGCCAACATTGTAGGTACCACCAATATTGTAGATACCGCCAATATCATAGGTACTACTGACATCTACAATATAGATTTTATTAATACATTATTTGACTTCTAAATTAGTAACCAATATTCCAAGTAGTAATCTGGGCAGCTACCTGTATAGCACCTCGAGAATTTGTATAAATATCCCTTAAATCTTTATTCAATAAACTTCAGTTCAATAGCAGTGTATACTCAAAATCTCATTGAGAGCTAAAGATCGCACCCTTTCTACACACATCAAGAGTGCTAAAAGACTATAAGTCTGAACATCCTAATTAATATTCTTATAAAGAAACAAAGTACTTTCAATACCTTAGAAACCTTGTGATGTACATGGAGATTCCTAAGTCCAATATAGATTAGTATCATCAGATGCTTTCTCACAGATGGTTTACAAGAAACCCCCTTATACTACTACTAAGAACACTTAGAGGAAATCGATATATTATAGTAGTAGTAGATTACTTGATCAAGTACCTCAAAGCAAGAGCCTTGCCCCTTGCAGATACTCTTAATATTACACTCTTTATCTATGAAGATATTATCTGCCGCTATGGGATACCTTATAAAATAACCTCTGATCAAGAAACCGAATTCATTAATGAATTTATACAGATATTAATATAACACTTTGGGATCCGCTAGATAAAGATTACTACCTACTATCTCTAAGGAAATAGACTTACTGAATAGACAAATCAAATCATCAAGAATATAATTACTAAAGTAGTACAATCATAAGGAGGAGATTGGGATCTGTACCTACCTTCTACCTTATTTACACTATAAATAATAAAACAAAAAACAACAAAGTTCACCCCTTTTGAGCTTGCTTATAGAAGAAAAGCTTATCAGCTAGTAGATCAAGTAATGACTACCCTGGAACTCAGCTACACCTCCTGGGAAATGCAAATTGAACATCGTGTAACAAAGGAAATTCAAGAATTACACAATGTCTAAAATAAGGTGAAAGAATTTATTGCTATTGCACAAGATTGCCAAAAGAAGAATTATGACAAAGAACATAAGGAAACCGAAAAGTTAAAGATCGGTAACCAGGTTTTACTATACTGGAATATAGTAGAGTCTTTATGGTCAGCAAAATTAGATCTAAAATGGGAAAGACTATACTACATCACAAGTATAAAAAGAACTATGTATCAGTTACGAAAAACAATAGGAATGATTTTACCTTATACTATTCATTGAAACTACCTCAAGAAATATTATATCTCACTGGAATAACTTCCATAAAGTCCGAGTCAGCCTGATCAAGGCATATTGATATATAGAACTCCTAGAAGACCTTGAAGAGATAGAAGGATTGACCTTACAGAAGACTCAATCAATTTTATACAATATTCAAAGGAGATAGCACTTGATGTAAATCAATAAATAGAAAGAATATTACCAAATTACACAACTTTGGGAAGAAGAAGTTGAATATATTTGGAATCAGAAGGATAGAAAAATCTATCAATAAGCTCTCAAAAAAGCACTCTCTGTCTATGTGATAAGAATAGCTGAATAGATTTATCAACTATTCAAGTATAAGCCTAGTGCTCTGAACCAGTACTTTCCAACTACACCAACTTATATAAAATGATATAAAGGAGCTAGAGGAAGAGGTAAAACAGTTACAAAGAGATTTCTTCAAGTTAAAATTATATCTTGAAGTCTAACTTGCAGAAAGGAAGGAGATGTAACAGAATATTTTGTGATGACATATACTTTGATTATAGGAAATCACAATTATATGATCTATAATAACACTAAGACTCTTAGTGTTATTAAAACCTTTAGTGTTATTAAGATCTGCAATCACATTATAACCTAAAATAGTATTCTGATCTGATATATTATTTCACTATCCAATTACATTATAACCTAATATATCATTTTATATTCTAACTAATCAGAAATTCAAGTAGTAACCTGGGTAGCTGCCCATATAGCACCTTGTAATTTCTTATAAATACCCTACTTGTAATTATCAATAAAATTCAGACTGCAATAAGCTAAGGAAGCTTACAACAGATAACCCAAGGGATACTAAAAGCCTTACTCAAGAAGTAAGCAATTGGGATAGTTTTTGAGATTCTAATAGATATACTTTATTCAATCAATCACACTTAAATCTTGCCAGTTAATACTTACACAGACACATTACCCTTCTTAAGATGCTACTGCATAAACCACTAAGACTCTTAAAAACATATTTTCTGCACTTACTCAATTCTGAGTATTTTACCATTAATATATTTTAGTCCACTATATTAGATAAATTTAAATAAAGAAAAAAAATATATTGTGATAGACTAAAATATATTAATAGCAAAATACTCTAATATTAAGTAAGTGTAGAAAATATATTTTAGGGATCTTAGCAGTTTATATAGTAGCATCTTAAGAAGGTTATATATCTGTTATAAGTGTTAACTGGTAAGAATTTAGTATGATCAATTGAAATAAAAGATGTATCTGTTAGAATCTCGAAACTATCCCAATTGCTCACTTCTTGAGTAAGGCTTTAGTATCCTTTGGGTTGTCTATTGTAAGCTTCCTTAGCTTGTTGTAGTCTGAATTTTATTGATAATTGTGAGAGGAGTATTTATAAGAAACTATAAGGTGCTATACAGGCAGCTACTCAGGTTACTACCCAAATTTCTAATTAGCTTAGCTAAATATAAGATATAAATTAATTGGCTAAGATATAATAAAATAATATATCAGGTTATAATATAATTGAATGATAAAATAATATATCAGATTGCAGTACTATTTTAGGTTATAGTGTAATTACGGATCTTAATAATATTAAAGGTTTTAATAACATTAAGAGTCTTAATGTTATTAAAGATCACATAACTGAGATCAAAATATGTATCATTATACAATGTTCTATTACATCTTCTTCCTTTCTTTGAGTTTAGACTTCAAGGTACAATTCTAACTCAGAGAAATCTTTCTATAACTATTTTATTTTCTCCTCTAACTCCTTTATATCATTCTGTATAAGTTAGTATAGTTAGAATATACTGTACTAGAAATGGTTTAGAGCACTAGACTTGTACTTAAATAGCTGATAGATTCATTTGGCCATTCTTGAAGCAAAGGCAGGAAATGTTGTAATTATTAGCTTATTATATCTCTCTCCCATCAACAATCAATTGTACGTCACTCAATTGTGGCTTAGATGATCTTTGTTTGTATCGACTAATCATATTTTAGTATTAATAAATATATGCATATTTGGCTTCATGAGCCAGTGTGCTCTTTACTCCAAATACACATTTGAAGATCAAATTTCAACAGGTTATGAGCCCCAAGCCACTCGAATTGCAGCTCGATAACCTGAGATCTACACAATCATAGCAATTACAACTGCAATTACAGTAAGCATTTATTTAACATTGTAAACAACACATCAAACAATGCGATAAATAATGTGACAAATGACACCACAATAAAGCAATGCGATAAACAACACATAACGACATAACATTCAATGACACAATGAAATGGACAATCTATATACATCATTATCAGCAACAAGATCGACAAGATTGCAATCTAAATCAAAAACAGACAACAGATATCAACCCCCTGATAATGACGATGAAGGATTGGATGGCAACCATCAGAGCAATATAGGATTTAGCCTCGATTGACAGGAACAGATAACTACAATGATCAGAAATCAGGAAGATAAATTAGATATGCTAGTAACCCTATTGGGCGAATTGATGGCAAAAATCGACAAAACAAACATATTACCAAGTGCGCCAACTAATCAGAATGCAGCTACAAAAGGCAACATGCCACAAATACAAATACAATCACCATCACCAACAACATCAACAAAGCTTAATGATCTGGCGAAGGAGTACCTGAGATCGATCAACAAATTCGATGGGTCAGGAGGCGCACCCAGATTGTTTGACTACTTTGATGCTGTAGAGCAATTTATTACCAGTGCCGATCTATCAGTACAAAAGGAAGAAGTCAATGTAGTGATCAGTAAAATTATAGGCAATGCTAGAATGTAGCTACAGAGGCACGTGAACACATCAGGAGAATTTGATTCGTAGAATAAGCTTAAAGAGGCTATGATGCAAAAATATGCACCAATGGAACAATTGTTATGAATGTATGATAAGCTTGCGATGATGAAGCAAAAGGGATCGATCGAAGATTATAATGACGCGTTCAACTGGATTATGGTGTAAATCGAAGACATAACTGACATAGAAGCTATACCACAATATCTCCAGGGTCTAAGCTCCAGGTACTAGGAATTAATACTTGCGTAGGAGAATATGCCAACAACGCTGGAGGCATTATAACTCGCATGCATCAGGTTCAACTCGGATAACAAGCAGAGGCACGACGAAGCCCACATGACAGACCAAGGTAGCTATCAAGGCAGCTACCAAGGTGGCGGTTGCGGCAACCGAGGCAGAAGCACTGGATGAGGCCGAGGCTACAACAACGATAACGGAAACAATCGAGAAGGTCATCATAATGACAGAGGTGACTGAGGCAGCGATCGCGGAGCCCATCAAGGTGGGAATTTTCAGGAACATCCTCAAAAATACTATGTCTGTGAGGGAGAACATGGAATATTCCAATGCAACAAATTCAACGATTGGGTAAAAACAGAAAAAGAAAAGGCTAAACCGAGAGCTGAAGCAAATCTGGTGATTGGTGCCTTCATCGATTCAGGCACCACGCAACATATGTTCAACCAATGGGAGATTTTCGAGATGGTGGCTGAGTATGACAGCTTGGTCACGTGTGCAGGGAATGAGAAGCTATGTACTATACACATTGGGATGATTGAGCTCGATGATGAGCTGAAATTACGGGACATTTTATATGTACCAGAACTTATCAGAAATTTAATATCTGTGCAGGTATTGACACATGATGGAAATGATATAACCTTCAAAAGAGACGGATCAGTAATTAAAATCAGCGTGGATCACGAGGAAATTAAAATCGGACAAGCCGATGGTAACCTATTTCATTTATCGACATCACCAGAGCTAGAAGCAAACATCGCCGATTTCAAGATTGATAACTATACATTATGGCATTACCGACTGGGCCATCTGAGCTGAAATACTCTGCAATCAATCAACAAATTTGTCACAGGGCTCGGAGATGTGCAGCTGTTGACTGGACAAATCGAAATATGCGCTGGGTGTAAATACGTGAAGTCGCACCGCAAGCCTTTCAGACACGTGAAAAATCGATTGATAGAGCCTATCGGAAGGGTGCACTCAGATCTGTGCAGGTCGATGCCTACACCATCAGTCAATGGAGCGAAATATATATTAACATTCATCGATAATGCCACTCACTATGTTACAACATATTTTATTAACAACAAAAGTAATATATTTGATCAATTCTAGGTATTCAAGGCATTTGCCGAAACGCAATCGGGCCAAAAACTGAAGATTCTCTGGTCCGATGGAGGGGGAAAGTATGTAAATACCGAGATGCATGAATTTTTAATTAAAAACGGAATTCATCATGAAATGACGATGCCGGACATGCTGCAACAAAACAGTGTCACCAAATGATATAACTGGATATTGATGGAGTCAATCCGAGCCGTTAAAATCACTGCTGACATACCTGATGAACTTTGGGCTGAACTTGCTGCAAGTACTATATATTTACGCAACCGATTGTCAACACAAGCCAATAAGGAGAGTGCTTCACCATTTGAATTATGGCATGGTTACAAGCCTGATATCAGTAACTTACGCATCATATGGGCTGATGTATATATGTATATTTGCAAAAGAAAAAGGTCAAAACTGGCGCTCTGATCCAAAAAGCTTAAAATGATTGGCTATCATGATAAAAAGAAGGCATACAGGCTCTGAGATCCAACCAATAGGAAGATAGAGATCAGCCGCAATATCACATTTAATGAATCTATTATATTAAAATCCTCAACAATCATCAACCCAGAAGATTAGGAATATGTCATTGAAGCGATCATTGAAGAATACAAGATTGATGAAAAAAGACAATATCTGGTTAAATGGCTAGGCTATGATAATAATGATGACAACACCTGGGAGCCAATCAAACAATTGATAGATACTGAAGCTCTACAAATTTAGCAAGATCACATGTCAGAAGCTAATTTAATTGAATCGACCAATGACCCAATGACCTACAAGGAAGTAATTTCTATTGTAATTATTAGCTTATTATATCTCTCCTATCAATGATCGATACATCAACGATTGATTATATGTCACTCAATTGTAGCTTAGACGATCTTTGTTTGTATCGACCAATCATAATTTAGCATTAATAAATACACGCATATTAGCTTCATTAGCCAGTGCACTCTTTTACTCCAAAAACACACACATTCGAAGATCAAATTTCAACAGGTTATGAGCCCTGAGCCGCTCGAATTGCAGCTCGACAACCTGAGATCTACGCAATCATAGCATCTACGCAATTATAACTACGATTACTGTAAGTGTTTATTTAAAATCATAAACAACGTGTCAAACAAAGCGATAAACAACGCGACAAACGACACCGCGATAAAGTAATGTGATAAACACGTAACAACGCCACACAATGAAATGGACAATCTATACGCATTATTGTCATTAGCAACAAGATCGACAAGATTGCAGTCTAAATCAAAAACAAACAACAGATATCAACCCCTTGATGATGACGACGAAGGATTGGATAGAACTATCAGAGCAATATTGCATTTAGCCTCGATCAACAGGAACAGATGGCTACAACGATCAGAAATCAGGAAGATAAATTAGACACACTTGCAACCCTAATGGGCGAATTGATGGCAAAAATCGACAAAACAATCACATCACCTAGCGCACCAACCAATCAGAACGCAGCTACAGAAGGCAACATGCCACAAAGACAATCACCATCACCATCACTAACAACATCAACAAAGCTTAATGATCTGGCGAAGAAGTACCTGAGATCGATTAATAAATTCAATGGATCAGGTGGCACACCCAGATTGTTTGATTACTTTGATGCCGTAGAGCAATTTATCACCAGCGCCAATCTATCAGTACAAAAGGAGGAAGTCAATGCAGTGATCAGTAAAATTACAGGCAATGCTAGAATGTGGCTATGGAGGCATGTAAACACATCAGGAGAATTTGATTCGTGGGATGAGCTTAAAGAAGCTATGACACAAAAATACGCACCAATGGAACAATTGTTACGAATGCGTGATAAGCTTGCGATAATGAAGTAAAAAGGATCGATCGAAGATTATAATGATGCATTCAACCGGATTATAGTGCAAATCGAAGATATGATCGACACAGAAGCTATACCGCAATATCTCCAGGGTCTAAGCCCCAGGTACCGGGAATTAATACTTGCATGGGAGAATATGCCAACAATGCTGGAGGCTTTACAACTCGCATGCATCAGGTTCGACCCGGATAACAAGCAAAGGCGCAACGAAGCCTACGCAACAGACCGAGGCAGCTACCAAGGCAGTGACTGAGGCAGATACTGAGGTGGCGACCGAGGTGGCTACCAAGGCAGCGGTCATGACAATCGAGGCGGAAGCGCCGGACGAAGCCAAGGCTACAACAACGAAAATGGATACAATCGAGGAGGTCATAATGATAGAGGCAACCGAAGCGGCGATCGCGGAGCCAATCGAGGCAGGAATTTTCGGGGATACCCTCGGAAATGTTACATCTGTGAGGGAGAACACAGAATATTTCAATGCAACAAATTCAACGATTGGGTAAAAACAGAAAAAGAAAAGGCTAAACCGAGAGCCGAAGCAAATCTGGCGATCGGCGCTATCATCGATTTGGGCACCACACAACATATGTTCAACCAATTGGAGCTCTTTGAGACAGTGGCTAAGTATGACGGCTTGGTTACATGTGCAGGGAATGAGAAATTACGCGCGACGCATGTTGGGACAATTGAGCTCGACGACGAGCTGAAATTACGAGATGTCTTATATGTACCAGAGATCGCCAGAAATTTAATATCTGTGCGGGCATTAACACGTGACGGAAATGACATAACCTTTAAGAGCGATGGATCAGTAATTAAAATTGGTGTGGATCACGAAGAAATTAAAATCGGACAAGCCGATGGTGACCTATTTCATTTATCGACATCAGAGCTAGAGCTAGAAGCAAACATCGCCGATTCTAAGATTGCAAACATCGCCGATTCCAAGATCGATGACTATATATTATGGCATCACCGACTAGGCCATCTGGGCCGAAATACTCTGCAATCAATCAACAAATTTGTCACAGGGCTCGGAGATGTGCGGCTGTCAACCGAACAAATCAAAATATGCGCCAGGTGTGAACACGCGAAGTCGCACCACAAGCCATTTGGACACGTGAAAAATCAATTGATGGAGCCTATTAGAAGGGTACACACAGATCTGTGCAGGCCGATGCCCACGCCATCAGTCAATGGAGCGAAATATATATTAACTTTCATCGATGACACCACTTGCTACGTCACAACATATTTTATCGATAATAAAAGTGATACATTTGATCGATTCCGGACATTCAAGGCATTCGCCAAGATGCAATCGGGCCGAAAACTCAAGATTCTCTGATCAGATGGAGGAGGAGAGTATATAAACACCGAGATGTGCGAATTTTTAATCAAAAATAGAATTCATCACGAAATGATGACGCTGAATACGCCACAACAAAACGGTGTAGCCGAATGATATAACTGGACATTGATGGAGTCAATCCAGGCAGTTAAAATTACTGCCGGCATACCTGACGAACTTTGGGTAGAACTTGCCACAAGTGCTACATATTTACACAACTGATTGCCAATGCGAGCCAATAAGGAGAGTACTTCACCATTTGAATTATGGCATGGTCATAAGCCTGATATCAGTAACTTGCGTGTCATATAGGCTGACGCGTATATGCATATTCACAAGGGAAAAAGATCGAAGCTGGCGCCCTGATCTAAAAAGCTTAAAATGATTGGCTATCATGATGAAAAGAAGGCATACAGGCTCTGGGATCTAACCAATAGGAGGATAGAGATCAGCCGTGATGTCACATTTGATGAATCTATTATATTAAAATCCCCAACAATCGTCAACCTAGAAGATTAAGAATATGTCATTGAAGCGATCATCAGAGAACGTGAGATTGATGAAAAAAGGGAATATCTGGTTAAATGGCTAGGCTATGATGATGACGACAACACCTGGGAGCCAATCGAACAATTGATCAACACTGAAGCTCTACAAATTTGGCAAGATCGGATGTCAGAAGCTAATTTAATTGAATCGACCGATGACCCAATGACCTACAAAGAGGAAATTTCTCTGCCTGACGCAAAGCTTTGAGAGGAAGCAATCAATCAAGAGCTTAAATCACTTAAGAATAATGATACATGGACGATTGTACCTGAGGTGCCTGCGGGACGCAAGCCGATTGGATGCAGATGGGTATTTAAAAAGAAACTCAACACTGATGGATCAGTTGCCAGGTACAAGGCGAGATTAGTTGCCAAGGGATATTCACAACAGCAAGGAATTGATTATGATGAAACATTTGCTCCTATGGCGAAATTCACGTCGATCAGGGCACTGTTATCGATCGGAGCAACCCTAAACTTAGAAATTCACCAAATGGACATAAAAACTGCGTTCCTGAACGGCGATCTTGATGAAGAGATCTACATGATGGTACCTGAAGGAATCGACCAATTGGAGCTGTCACCGAGAGCTGTGTGTAAGCTCAATCGATCACTGTATGAACTAAAGCAATCACCTTATATGTGGAATCAGAAGATCGACAACTATCTCAGCCAATCAAATTTTACAAGACTACAATCGGATCACAGCATTTATCAAAGGAGAAGACAAGATGATCAATATCAATCGCTGATAATTATTGCCATATATGTCGACGATCTACTAATTCTGGCTGATTTGATGGAAACAATGAACAAATTCAAGGCGGAACTTAGCAACGCATTCGATATGACGGACTGTGGCGAAATTAAACATTTTTTGGGTATTCAAGTCATGCGCGATCGAAAGACACACACGATCACAATTGATCAAAGCCACTTTGCCAATCAAATCATTACAAGGTTTAACATGATGGATGCCAAACCAATCAGTACACCCCTTGATCCATCCATCCAACTCAAAGCTGAAGGAGGAAAATCTGCAGATCAAAGTCTGTTCAGACAAATGATTGGTAGCATAATGTACCTGATGATTGGGACGAGACCTGATCTAGCCGCTGCTGTCAGCATCGTCAGTCAATTTTCGGCCAATCCAATGCAAGAACATTACCATGCCCTCAAACGATTACTAAGATACATTAAAG
>RBNK01001257.1:0-16568 GCA_003990785.1 Endogone sp. FLAS-F59071 | reverse complement strand
TTTTTTTTTTTTTTTGTGTTCAATTTAGCCTAGGCAAAACAAATTTTATAAAAAAATAATAATTATTGAGGCTTGATGCCCTTTCAGTGTAATATTGCCTCTTATGCATAGATAGAACTGTGCAACTGTAGGCCCAAAATGGAAGCTGTGACTGTGTGGTTTGTGCGGAAAACATAACAAAGACTTGTCTGACTTGTCCATCTCGCCTGAACGATAATGTCCGACCATATCGACGACCTCACTGCCCTCGAATGGAGAGATACAAACTGGATCGACCGCCATGGTGGTCTACGAAATGCTCAGCTTGTTCTCGATTATTTTAGTTTTTCGCCCTTTTGGGATCCGCAGTGCAACAATGCACTACTGCGCATGCAAACCCAGTTCAATGACTTGCAACAGACCGTCGAGGGTCTAAGGCATGTTGTTGCACTTTGTATCTGACACTAGCGCTATTGCTCTACTGTTTTGAGGCTAAACCTATATAATTCGTCGACAGGAAGATGACTGGTGTGGAGTTTGCTGTTGTGCTAGAACAACCCCCAGTCTACGTGATTCAAAAGCAGAAGCGGCGCGGGCCTGACCCGCAGGATGGTAAATTTTCCGTATGCCTTGCTCCTACATCTTGGTGGAGCATTTTATTGAACGATACCCTCCAATCTTGTATCCATCTGACCAGTAACGCCTCTTGCGACTTACTATGTGAACGGAGCTAATGTATACCAGTCCCCGACTCTGTACGCCGTGATAGCGAATAGACTAGTAGGGGTTTTTTTTTTTTTTTTTTTTAACGAGATTCTTTAGCGCCAGGCCATTACAATAACGAAACTCGAACCAGCAAATATTAATGCTTTAATGCACCCAATAATCCCAGCTCACCAGCCTGTTCCACGTCAACAGCGCTTTCCAAGAGGCACATAAACTCATGCAGTTTCAGCCATCAAAAGGATACACCTGGAAAACGAGTGCATCAATATCGGGAGACAATGGGACCGCGACGACGACAGAGCAGCAGAAACTATTGACTTTAGGCAGTACTACCAAGACACGCTGTGAGTAAATGCTGCCATTAAATCATGCATTTTTGTAAAAACTTACATGCTGGTATTCCTATATTAACCATTCCGGTTACTAACCCACCCAGCTACGGCCCCTGCCCTTCTTCGCCAAGTCGAGACTAATGAATTTCGAGAGATTATAGATCGCACAATCCTCACTGCGGCGGCGCGCGTGTCGGTGAAACGTACCGCTCCTATAGGAACTACGGCGAACAGGCCAGATGGTCTAGGAACTGTCACCGGGCATGGAGTCGGCTTGGCTGGGGGTGGGCAAACTGGGGTGAGGGTACCGACCAGGCCCGGGGGCGGGGAGCCGACAGAGACAGGAACGGTGGGTGGACCTTTTTTTTTTTTTTTTTTTGTAAGGAATGTTCACTTGGTCAATTGAACGACAATTCACTCCATTCTCTTATTCTCACAGCCACTGGTGCCGTCTGCAAGTGCACGGTCGGGTAATGTTATCGTTATCAATTCTCTTCGTATTTTGCTCTCTTGCCGCGCAGTTTTTAACTTATCTATGCGCATTGGTCTTGGTTATGTACAACCTCATGTTATATAAAGCAGATGATCAAGCGGGATCAAGTTCAAAACGTCGGAAAAAGACTGATGAGACGACCGTTCCTCCCGCCGTAAAGCGAAAGAAGAAGACAAGCAAGTGATGTCTCCACTTGGCCGATATTCGCTTTCTACAAGAGCTTTTGAACTTTAAAGCTTCTTTCAGATGGAAGCAGGATTAGAAAGGACAAAGTCATGCAGGGCTTGGTGTTTGGACGTGTCAATCACCGCTGTATGTACAGTATATCACTTTTGTATAATAAATAAAATATAATCGTTACTTGCCAGCTACTTTCTACTTTTCTTCTTTTATATATTTCTTCATTTGTGTAAGTTGTTGGGAAATTGTAAAATGACAAGGTCCGCGCGCATCTTGTATTGCACTCCTTTCGACCTTCTCTTAATCGGGCCACCTTGTGGGAGGGCTAGCGTTATATGACACTAGTTCCTTGCAATGTTAATAAAAGATATACACTAGTTACGACCCAGAACCCACTCATAGATAGATGCCAATGACTCCACAACACTATTCTATTTCTGTCACCCGCGCGAAACCCTTTTGTATTAGTATAGTAACTATCTGAAGATGGTATAGTGTCCAATGAATCAAGCAGCAAGCCTTCGCAGCCAGGTGGATGGAGTCAGTCACCCGATCACCCGATACGCTTCTCCACGTGGATGTCGCCCACCACCACCACCATTCAGATTCCGACTCGCGCATTCGGTCGTACAGCATTGCTTGCTGTATTTATCCTTTTCTGAAATATACGCTTGGACCATTGTTGACATGAATATATATATATATATATATAAAGAACCAGCACAAATAGTACCCAGTGATGCGTTTATTTTTAATCACGAGCTCTCACATTCAAAACCTTAAGTCTAATAGGGATTCTTAGTATGAGCAAATACTGCCAGTTCACCTTGTCCTGATCCTCTCCAAACCATCGCCCACGCCATTCGCATCAATTCCTGATCCTACTCCATCATCGGCCTGGACCACCCCGCTCGCTTCAATCCTGTACGCAACCCTTCCCCTTGGGGCCATAGGAGACTTGGCAATACGCACACGTCGTTGCAAAAGTGAGGCTGGTGTCGGGGCATACTCCACGACGAGGCGGGTGGTAACCGAATGAGCCCTGATTGAAAGGCGGTTGTCAAGGGCTCAAAAAGTGATTATATATGTATATCTAAGTAAAAAAAAAAAAAATAGTGACGTACCATGTGTTTCCTAGTGCTGCCGCCACGAAGGAATTCGCATCGCTTGTTGCTGTATTTCAGCAGCGCACAATTAATGGATAGTAAATGTCAATAAACCGAAAAAGAGGGAAAAAAAAAAATTGAAAGATCGATCTTCGTGATGACGCCAACAGATCACAAAATCACCTACTCATACTGTTATTACCTTTCTCTTCTCCCTCCTCCACCTCATTTTCTCCTTCCTCTCTCACGCGCATCCTCTTGGCAATCTCACCTTCCCCAAATTTTGTTGTGACCTGGTTCGTTACTACTACCGGTATATGGAACGATTCAGCGAGGAACCTGGTATTTGAAGTGGGTCAGATGTCAATATTTCCATAACCGCATAAATTCGAATCTCAGCAAAAGAAACATAAGGTGTAAACCAAACCGACTTCAGCGTCGCCGCTTCTCTCACAAGCAACTCGCTACGCTCCCACATTGCGCCCCGCCTATCTCCAACTCTATTTCTGTCTCTCTCTCTCTCTTCAGTTGTATCACCCGCAAATTCACGACGCACGAGTGACGCGACCGAGTCCAGGACAATCAAGCGAACGTGGTGGGTGATGATAAAAGATTGGAGCGATTCTAGTCTAGTGAAGAGTAGACAGGTAAATATGTCGCAGACAATGATATGTAGAGGAATAAAAGATTGCACTAACCTTTGTATCAACTCATGCGAGTTTTGGACGGGTATGATATGTACGGATTCCGTGAGATTTTGGAGGTTCTGACGAGTAGTCGGAGTTGTGGGAGCAAATAAGTCTGGAAAACGTATACAGGCAATTTCGACGAGGCTACATATCCGTAGCAGAACAGTATTAAGTGCGTAAATCAGAACTGAAGTCCTGATACTGGGTTTGCGTGGATTGTTAAGGACACCCTCTTCTGCACAACACAATGTGCACCTCTCCGAATCAATACGTTATCGTAATCCAATATTCCCTCAGTACTTACCGCTGAGAACTAAAGGCGCCCTCCGTATCAATATAAACAACTCCACAGATCCTCTGCGTGTGGTCTGACGGTGATAATTCGTTCCTTGTACGTAACAATGCCGAGGCGGCCAAGACTGTAAGGGTGAGGCAGATTTGGGTCTTGCCACAACCCGAGGGACCGACGATCTGACGGGAAAAAATTTGAGAAAGAATGTGAGCGTTGAGAACGCTTCTTGATATTTCTGGAGAAAATTCGCAGTAAAAAGCAGCCTGCTTACCTCTGTAACCGTCGAACAAGGTATCCCACCACCCAACAGCCGGTCCAGCAGCTCCAACTCTGTCCGAAAGAACGCTGACTTGGAATGATCTGCATTCACAGCCCGATACATTTGCAGAGCCTAAAAACACCACAATATGCTGCAATAAGCTTATATATTTCTGCGCAGTATCCAATAATAAGCGAATTTGATACGCACATTTTCTGCCCCCGGCGCAATCCATCTTGCCACGCGCCTGGTCACCTCCCGCACGCTCGCAGGGTCCCAGTCACAAAGCTCAACAAGCTCAAGGTCTGTTTTTGAGAGAAGATCTTTGGTTGTGTAAATGGATAGGGCTGATAGTTTTGAGAGCTGTTGAGCGCTGAGGGTGAGGTCTTCCGGGAGGCGCTGAAGGCTGCGAGTTGAAGTGGAAGTCATTGTCGCGACCGGAAAACGCGTCCTGCTAAGCCACCATCCCTTTTGCCAGCAATTTATCAAATTAATTATTAGATGGGTCGGCGCGTCGGCGCTACCACTTCATCCCCTTTTTCCTTCCATGATGCGAAATACAGTCTTCAGTCTTGGTAAAAGTCCCGCACGATCCTCAATACCCATATCCCACTCGCCCGATATACGCTTTTTTTTTCAAATTTCATTGACCCAGACCCGCCCCCCACCAAGACATAATGTCGCTCTATCAGCCGTCCACCAATGACAAGTCCACTCTGCAGGCACGGCGTCTGAATAGTCGCCGATATTCACTCCCCACACGGCACTCTACCTTTCTTGCCTTCCCTTTCCGCCGACGCCTAAGCAATCTCCAATATGTGGACGACGAAACGGAAAAGATGCTCCCAAAGGAGATCCTGCATCAAGGATTTCCGGACGAGATGTTGGAAGCCGTCAGGGACGAATTGGGAAAAATTCCTGTCGAAGGCAGAGAACCATGGACGATAGGCGGACGCACGGTACCGACGGCCATTGCTGTAGGGACAAGTAAAGCGTTAATGTTCAGTCAAGAACGTGCTCGTGGGGTAGCACCAAAGGAGTGGCGCGGTCCGAATCTGCCACCAGTGCCTCTTCACAGGGACAAAACCGAAGGTTGGCTCGATCGGTTTCTGGGCACCGAAAAACGGGATAGGGCGCTTGCAATGATAAATGCTGATGAGAACACGGAGGACGACGCAGAGGTCAACCTGGAGGATGACGCGGAGGACGATTCGGAAAACTATCTGGAAGATCGTGCAATGTTGGAATGACCTGCAAAACCAAAATTAGGGTAGACATCCCATATGAAATATTTTTGCCCTTGGCACTAGAAACATTCCTGTGATATTTGTTATCCATATTAAATATAATAAATAATGCCAAAGGGACGTCAATCGTCGTTTAATTTTTTATTTATTTTATTTTATTTTCTGACTTTTTAAACTTGAGTTAAATATTCTTTAGAGAGACATTAACCAGATCCTTACTCTAACCCGATAATAACATTGTGGGGATTAAGATCAAATAGTCAAGGCCCGAACTTTGAAAGCACAGTGGAATGGTGAATTCCAAAATCCAGGGAAGTGGTCCTAACAAATCAACCTCCAAATCTGGCAAATGATATTTAACTTTGTGCTTCAACCCCCACTTCCCCCCTTTTTTCCTTTCCCCCCCCCCTTTTTTTTTTTTGTTGAAAGGCTTGACTTGAGAACCCCCTTTGTTTTATAGAATTCTAAACAGTTCAAGTTATAGAAAGCTCCAATCTAAATGAAACCTGGGTTACACTATAATTTCATAAGCACGCCATGCTCTACATTAGTGTCACCTTTCAAGTCATACGACTCTGGTGGAACCAAACAACCAAACATTATCACTCAAAAGCCCTAGCGTTTCTCGCACACTGACTCAAACCCAAACTTTTCGAATTTTCGATGCATATTTGTAGATATCTAAAAATAGTTTTTATTTTTGGTGTCCGTTATGTATAATTAAAGGAAAAGAAAAAATGATACATTTTTACATCTTGCTTCAGTAATGCTGTGTTTAGTTGTGTTTTGCTAATTAAATTGTGATTTTAAGTAGTATATGCATTCTTGGGAGGATTGGGCGTTTTTTGACATTCTATTTTACATCAATCCACGACGTTTCACGTATTAATTATCGTCATCCTTTGCGAGGACGGGTTTCACTGGGAGGCCGATGGATGAAATTCCAACAAGCGCGGTAATGCCAAACGAAATCCACATAACCACACGCCATCCAGACATGAAGGAATCAACAAACTTCGCATCAATCCCGCCGCCTGTGTGTGCAAAATAGCAAACCAATTAGCGACTGGGATTTGGACTAAATCGATAAAAATGGTTGCGTTACATACCAGTGATAAATAGTTGAACCACGGCGTCAAGCGGAAGAGCTCCCACAATCAAGTCAAATACCAACACAATGCTGACCATTTGCGCAAGCATTGTGAACTTTCGGAGTGAATGCAAACGCGATGCGTTAGATTTAAGCATTATATATTTACAAAAATAAAATAAAATGGGGGAGAAATAAACACACTGAGATTCAATAAAATAAACATACCATCATCCTAAGCGAACTTGAGCTCGCCCTCTCCGACGGCTTGACGCACAGCATTGCTATGCTTCCACTGGGGCTGTTGTAAAGACCCCACCCAAGCCCGACTACAAGGAGCATTCCAGCGATGCCCCAGAAATTGGAATCAGGCTGGATAGCAAGGGGCATGGCAATTGTGCCCACTGAGGCAATGGCCAAGCCGGCGACGCAAAGGTAGCGGAATCCCAAAATGTCAGCGAGCACGCCAGAGGGAAGACCACCAACCATGACTCCTAAACCGAAAGGACTGAACGAGAACAAATAATTTTGAGTATCATTCAGTAAAACCACCACAATTCGGATAAATGGAAACGCGAGGTATAACTTACATCAACATCACACCGGCGAGCAAAGGGTTCTGCTTGAAGGGTCCTTGATAAAAGAAAATCATCGCAAACGTCAAGTTCGTCCTAGCAATACCACCGGCTAAACCGCCAATGACAACGGTGTTGACGAAAACCATATTCTTGAAAAGTTTGAAGTCCACGAACGGAGGCTTATTAGGGGAACGTCTCTTGCCACCACGGAAGTACCCCTCCTGGACAAAGAAGACGATGAGAGCCACACCCGCGACGGCACCCATTGAACCCAAAGACGAGGTTACGCTCAATCCACCGTTAGGGAACAAAGCGCTCACGATGACGATGAAAAGGAGCGAGATGGCGATGACCAACGACCCACATCCGATGAAGTCAAATCGTTTCGCGACTTGCCATACCGAAGTATGTTGGGCGTTCGGGGGGATGTGGTCTTTTGCATAGATGAAACCCACGACAGTGCCAACAACACCAAAGGGAACGTTAAAGAAAAAGACCCAGTACCACGCGGCTTGAGTGGTTGCGCCACCAATGACAGGGCCAAGAATGGTACCGGCGGCGAATGCAATCTATTTTGAAGGATGGAAAGAGGAAAGGTGAGACATGGAAGTAATATTTTTCAGTAAAATAGCTAACAATACAGGTATGATACCTACGTTGATGACGCCAGTAGCAAGTCCGACTTGGTTGTACGGGAAGAACTGTAAAGATATAACCGCATTAAATAAATGAGCGCGGTTCGCACTAACTATGTGGGATGAAGGCAGGATTGCCATTGCATAAGATATATTACCTTATCCGCAACGATAGCAAAGCAATTTGCGAAAACAAAGGATCCTCCTAACCCTTGAATCGTTCGATAGCCGACCAAATCGTAACCATCGTTTTCGGGTCGGGACCAGCCACACAGGAACGAGCCAATTGTGAAGACGAGGAAACCCGTATTGAAGAGAAGGCATCTGAAAAGGTATACGGATTGGGTGATTAAGATTGGAGATCACAGGAAAATGCAGACTTGGTTGCATACATGTATAGGGCATATCTCTTTACCTGACCCCTTTAATTCCAGAATCTCCTAAATATCCCAGAACAGGCACAATTGCCGTCATAGCAAGGGAGTAGGACAACAGAACCCAGATAATGGTGTCAAAGCTAATGTTCAAGTTTTGCATCAGATCTGGTAGCGCGACAATGAGAGCCGAGCCCTGTAGCGAGACGAGAAGGCCTCCGAGGGTGGCGACGCCGAGGACGATCCATCGTTGCATGGGGGATTCGTGGTGATCATGAACTTCGTGGCCATCGACAATTTTTGGCTTTTTTGCCAGCTCAAGGTCGGTGGGGTCGATGTGCTCTTCCTTATCGACCTGGGTAGCTGAGTTACTCCCGCTGTCCCGGTCAAAGTGGTTCGTCGTTTCTGAGAACTGAGGTTCATTGGCGAACTCCTGCTCCTCCGTCAAGGCATAGGGGTAGGGGGCATTTCCTAGTGGGGCAGGTACGCCCTTTGGGTAGTCTTGAGAACCCATGGCAGAGTGAGCAGATGGAAAAATGAAGGGGAAACTGGAATTGAAGGAGAGAAATAACGGAACAAGAAATAGTAGCGGCGCGATATAGTTTTCCCGGGGATCGGCGCTGGGCCGTGCGTAGTGCAAATTGTTAGTTGTCTAAGCAATGTCGCAATGCCGGGCGTTTAGGCTGAATCTTTTACCCGGACCGGGCCTGGTTCCTGTCACACTAGCGATCCTCGTTGGTTGCGATACTACTCCATGATTCGATTTAAGGGGTGATGGTGACACGCCTTGCAGGTATTGGTACTCTGGGTTTCCTATTCCAATTCAATAAACAAATCAAAGGCTACTTTGCACCCTGGTAATTCCTGAAATCTAATCTATCTGAGGGGTCTCGGTCTGCCGTTTATCCGAATTCTCCTGAACTGAACTTGTGTCTCCTCAGCTACCTAAATCGATCTTGATGTGTGTTATATATTGGTTAAGCCACGAGTGGCTTGTTTCTTACAAAATCGTCACACGAAAAAAAGGTTTTATATTTTAGCCCCCAATAACAAAGTTTTCATAGGCGCGCCCACTACCATTTCTAAATTCGTCAATTTAGTTCCGTCAAAGGTTATTGTCACTGTAAAGAAATGGTAACATGACTAAAATGGAACTTCCCCGGGAATTGCACGTGCAGCAACAAAAATACGCGTTACTTTTTTTCTTTTTCACTCTCACCGAGAAAACCAATGGCGGAGAAAGATTGCCATTGATTAAGATAGCACAGATAGCACAGGAATGATGATCAATGTAGCAACATATCTCAGTGTCAGTCATTAAAATATGTAAGATAAACAACAAATGAGTCGTGATGACTCTAAAAATTAATTAGTGATATAATAGGCAATATCTATGAGCAGTCATGTAAAGAAAAATGTTTCACACTTCGGCTTCAAGTTTCCGTTTACTTTATTTTTTCCAGTAATGCCGAAGGTTGTTGCGCTTTGGACCAAAAATATTTTGGAACTCAACGGTTTAACGTATATGTGATTCCTTGGATTAAATAAGCATTGCATCGAATTGCGTATTTATCACATGAACAGGGACAGTGATTCGGATAATCGGCTCTCATCTTGACTCATTCATTGTAAACGCGGCTCGGGAAAACCGGGGGATCACGTCCGTACGTCCGTTACTGCTATGTAGGTGACCGCTACTAGCACAATGCTACTTGATTTATCAGCAACCTGTGGAGTTAGATCAAACTTTCACTGACGTCGTATGATCGGCTGAACTAACCCGAACTAACCCAACTTGTCTCTCGTGTTAGTGACGACGCTTTCCATAAGGGGCGCGAGTTAACTTTTGACGTGGGTGACGAGAAAGTGTAGTAGTGAAGCTATAACATAATTAGAGATTATAAATTTAAATATTATACTGAGAATTGTGATTGAGGTATCCTTGCAAAGATTACTGTTTATGATTATAATTGTATTGTCGAGTATTCCTCGCATAATTATGTCCACTTGTCAGTATAACTTATAAAAATCTACTATAATTATATCTAATTATAAACTTTTTAAAAATATATTAAAGCAGTAACTAGATATAAATGAAGCAACTGAGAAATAACAATTTCTAAGATGAATACTATTATAGCCCATTTCATATTTCTGATACATAAATCTAATTCTTAGTTACTGATAACATCATTTTTGTCAATGCACGCACAGCCAGCGAATGACGGCGCAAACAACGCGCATAGTCACTGCTTCGAACACGTGAGGACATTCACAAAAAATATGCCGCCGTGAATGTATTTCTATTATTATTATGTATTTTCAGTTCTATAAAAATCTACTAAAATCATGGTATTGTTTGACAGTGAATAATTAATACACTTGTGTAGTATGAGCCAGACAAATCAATTATAGCAAAAGTTATCTTGTATTTCATGGAAAAAAAATTATAAATATAAAATCTCGTCAACTTACACCTCTGAATAATCATTTTTTTATCTACAAAATAAATATTTCATGAGTTGAAGAAATACCAAAAAAAAAAAAAAAAATTTATAAAAAAAAAAAAAAAAAAAAAAAAAAAAAAAAAGTTAAGATGCATAGTAATATGAATATAAAAAATTTTAAAAATATTATCAAGTAAAAAAATATCCATTATTAGAGTAGTATAATTATCAGGTTAAGTGGAATATACCATGATGATTTTTACTCTTATAATTCAGAATAACATATTCTACTATGAAATAATTATAAAGTTAGCTTATTACTATAATTAAATAAAATATTAAAGAATATTACTATTTATCTACAGTAATTATCTGGACCTTATGTAATAGACTTCTAATAGTATAACAATTTCTTGGCGGTCTCAACCAGAACCGTTCGCATCAAAAAAATTCTTAGCTTGCCGCTGAACCGAGAGATTCGAGGTATTTTAGAAATGAAGAACTCGCACAATTATTCGCTCGAATTTAGGAGGCAGTGTACGGATTAGAATACCGGATACTAGGACGTCACTGAATTCTTTATGTTCGTTCGTCAGGAAAAATTCGACGAGAGCGAGTTGCTGTATTAACAGGTGCTAGCGATTGGCGAGAGGTGTTGAAATCAAATGACCCAAGCATTGTAACGTTGCTTAACAGTCTGAGAAGATTTATCATTTATATACTGGTAATTCAAACACACATAAATACATATACAGTAACTAAAAAAACTGGCCCAATGTTTTGTAATTTATGATGAGAGTGATGATTTCTTCTTTATATACCAAATTGTCATTTATTTTCTTTTATCATCAGAAGCTTATGAATCACAGTGATAAAATGATATCATTGAAATCATAATTATATAATAAATTTACAATATAGTTCATCATTAGAAATACTATATAATTAGGCCAGTTTTTTAGCTAGCCTTACCTTATATATATTGTGGTGGACTAAAATATATTAATGGCGAGATACTTGGAATTGAGTAAGTGCAGAAAATATGTTTCAGGGGTCTTAGCGGTTTATGCGGTAGCGTCTTAAGAAGGGTGTCATTGTAGGTGTTAACTTAGCAAGAATTTAGTATGATCGATCGAATAAAGTGTATCTGTTAGAATCTCGAAACTATATCAATTGCTTACTCCTTGAGTAAGACTTCAGTATCCCTTGGGTTGTCTGTTGTAAGCTTCCCTAGCTTGTTGCAGTCTGATTTTTATTGATAATTGCGAGCAGGGTATTTATAAGAAATTACAAGGTGCTATACGGGCAGCTACCCAGGTTACTACTTGAATTTCTGATTGGCTCGGCTAAATATAAGGTACAAATTGATTGGCTAAGATATAATAAATGATATATCAGGTTATAATGTAATTGGGCGTTGAAATAATACATCAGGTCGAAATACTATTTTAGGTTATAGTGTGATTGCAGATCTCAGCAACGTTACAAGTCTCAGCAACGTTACAAGTCTCAGCAACGTTACAAGTCACATGACTATGATCAAATTGTATGTCGTCACAAAATGTTCCGTCACATCTCCTTCCTTTCTGCGAGTTAGACTTCAAGGTATAGTTCTAACTCGGAGAAATCTCTTTGTAACTGTTTTACCTCTTCCTCTAGCTCCTTCATTTCATTCTGTGTCAGTTGATTTAGTTGGTGCATACTGCACCGAAAGTAGTTCAAAGCACTAGGCTTGTACTTGAATAGTTGATAAATTCTATCAGCCATTTTCGCAGCGTAGGCAGGGAGTGCTCCTTTAAGGGCTCATTGACAGATTTCTCTATCCTTCCAGTTCCAGATATGTTCAACTTCTTCATCCCAGAGTTGTGCAATTCAGTAGTATTCCTTCCACTCATTGATTTGTGCCAAATGTTGCCTCCTTTGAATGTTGCATACAATCGATCGAGTCTTCTGTAAAGTCGATCCTTCTATCTCCTCAAGGTCTTCCAGGGGTTCTATATGTCGGTAGGCCTCAATCAGGCTGACTCGGACTTCATGGAAGTTGTTCCAGTGGGGCATGATATTTCTTGAGGCGGTTTCGGTGGACAGTATAGGGTAAGATCGTTCCTGTTGTTTTTCGTAACTGATACGTCGTTCCTTTTATACTCGCAATGTAGTATGGTCCTTCCCATTTCGGGTCTAATTTTGCTGACCATGAAGACTCTACTATGTTCCGGTATAGTAAGACTTGATCACCAATCTTCAATTTTTCAGTTTCCTTATATTCCTTGTCGTAATTCTTCTTTTGTCGATCTTGTGCGATGGCGATAAATTCTCTCGCCTTGTTTCGGACATTGTGTAATTCTTGAATTTCCTTTGTCACACGATGCTCGATTTGCTTTTCCCAGGAGGTGTGGCTGGGTTCCGGGGTGGTCATTACTTGGTCTACCAGCTGATGAGCTTTTCTTCCATAAGCGAGCTCAAAAGGGGTGAACTTTGTTGTCTCCTGTTTCATTGTTCATAGTGCAAATAAGGCAGAAGGTAGGTACAAGTCCCAATCTCCTCCTTGTGATTGTACTATTTTAGCAATCGTATTCTTGATAGTTTGATTCATCCATTCAGTGAGTCCATTTCCTTGAGGGTGGTAGGCAGTAGTCTTTATCTGGCGGATCCCAAAGTGTTGCGTCAATATCTGCATAAATTCATTAACGAATTCCGTTCCTTGATCGGAGGTCATCTCATAAGGTATCCCATGGCGGCAGATAATATCTTCATAGATAAAAGGTGCAATATTAAGGGCGTCTGCAAGGGGCAAGGCTCTTGCTTCGGGGTACTTGGTCAGGTAATCCACTGCTACTACGATGTATCGATTTCCTCTAAGTGTCCTTGGTAGCGGTCCAACAATATCTATTCCAATATGTTCGAAGGGTCCTTCAGGTACAATCGGTTGTAAGGTCTCGACTTCCTTTCCTCGGCGTCTCTTCTGGCAAGTGTTGCATCTCCTGATATATTCTCTAATGTCTTCGTACATGTTCTTCCAATAATATTTCTCTGATAATCGTTGATATGTGTTGTCTACGCCCATATGTCCTGCCAGCTGATGGTCATGAGAGGCCTGAAGTACCATCTGCTTTTTGTATTTAGGAACTACAAGTCGTATTTGTCCTCTGTGTCGTTAGTAAAGTATATTATTCTTGATAAAATAGTTGAGTGCTGTTATCCATATTATCCGTTGATCGTTTTCATTCATTGTCCCAGTAAAGGTTAAGTTACTGAGGTAATCCAAATATCCGTTATAGAGTTCAGTGTTCATTGGGTAGGTATATTCTTTTTGGTTCGGGGTGTCGATCTCGGATAAATTGGGGTAGGTGTGAGAGGGTGTCCACATTCTGATGATTCCGTCCTTTTCTGTATTACATCGTAAAGTCGTATTCCTGCAGTATAGCTAGCCATCGTGCATACATTCCTGTCAGATTTGGCTTATTCCAAAGCCATTTGAGAGCTGAGTGGTCTGTTATTAGGGTGAACTGTTTTCCAATCAGGAAGTGGCGAAAGTGTTGTACGGCCCAAACAACTGCTACGCATTCTAGCTGGGTGGCTCCATAGGAAGGTTCTGCTCCATGGGTGGCTCGTCCTGCATAAGCGATCACATGTTCTCCGTCTTTGTCATCTTGCGCCAGGATTGCTCCGAGTCCAAATGACGATGCATCCGTATATAACTTGAATACTTTTGTGAGATCTGGTCTTACCATAACTGGTGCGTGGGTAAGTGCTTCCTTGATCAGGTTGAAGGCTGTTTGTGCGGCTGATGTCCATTCCCATGCTCTTCCTTTTCTTTGCAACATGTGCAGGGGTGCGGCAATTTCGGAGTAACCAGGGATAAACCTTTTATAGAACTGGACCAGTCCTAAAAATCCTCGTAAAGTCATCTTATCTTGCGGGATTGGAAAGGCCTTAACGATCTCGGTTTTCTTTGGGTCTGGGCGGATCTCTCCTCCGTCGATTATAAATCCAAGGTATTCGATTTTCTTCTGTCCAAAGTAGCATTTTGATGGCTTGATCCTTAGTCCATGTTTTCTGAGTCATTCAAATACTTCCTTCAGGGTCACTATGTATTCTGCGAAGTTCTCCGCATAAATGTTGATGTCATCGATGTACACAATCACTCCATGTCCAATCAAATCGTAAAAGATTTCATTCATTGCAGCTTGGAAGGTGGCGGGTGCATTACAAAGTCCAAAGGACATTCTTGTAAATTCGTACTGTCCAAACGGTGTAACAAATGCTGATTTCTCCTGTGCTTCGGGCGTCATTCCGATCTGGTTATATCCTGCCCATAGATCCAAGATTGAGTAGATTTGCGCCTTTTTCAACATGTTTTGTAAGTCTTCTGAGTGCGGGATCAGATATGCATGCTTCTTGGTGACTGAATTTAATTTGCGATAGTCGATAACCATCCTCTGTCCATCCTTCTTCGGTACTATGCTGATAGGTGATGCCCATGGGCTTTTTGATCGTATGATTACTCTGTTGTAATTATTAGCTTATTATATCTCTTCTATCAATGATCGATGCATCAACGATCGATCATACGTCACTCAATTGTGGCTGAGACGATCTTTGTTTGTATCGACTAATCATAATTTAGCATTAATAAATACATGCATATTGGCTTCATTAGCCAGTGTGCTCCTTACTCCAAACACACATTCGAAGATCAAATTTCAACAGGTTATGAGCCCCGAGCCACTCGAATTGCAGCTCGACAACCTGAGATCTACGCAATCATCTATGCAATTACAACTGCGATTACTGTAAGTGTTTATTTAAAATCGTAAACAACGCGTCAAACAAAGTGATAAACAACGCGACAAACGACACCGCGATAAAGCAACGCGATAAACACGTAACGACATAACATTCAACGACACGACACGACGAAATGGACAACCTATACGCATCATCGTCATCAGCAACAAGATCGACAAGATTGTAGTCTAAATCAAAAACAGACAACAGATATCAACCCCCTGACGATGACGACGAAGGATTGGATAGAAACCATCAGAGCAATATTGCATTTAGCCTCGATCGACAGGAACAGATGGCTACAACGATCAGAAATCAGGAAGATAAATTAGACACGCTTGCAACCCTAATGGGCGAATTGATGGCAAAAATCGACAAAACGATCACATCACCTAGCGCACCAACCAATCAGAACGCAGCTACAGAAGGCAACACGCCACGACCATCACCATCACCAACAACATCAACAAAGCTTAACGATCTGGCGAAGGAGTACCTGAGATCGATTAACAAATTCGATGGATCGGGTGGCACACCCAGATTGTTCGATTACTTTGATGCCGTAGAGCAATTTATCACCAGCGCCAATCTATCAGTACAAAAGGAGGAAGTCAACGCAGCGATCAGTAAAATTACAGGCAACGCTAGAATGTAGTTACGGAGGCACGTGAACACATCGGGAGAATTTGATTCGTGGGATGACCTTAAAGAAGCTATGACGCAAAAATACGCACCAATGGAACAATTGTTACGAATGCGCGATAAGCTTGCGATGATGAAGCAAAAAGGATCGATCGAAGATTATAATAAGGCATTCAACCGGATTATGGCGCAAATCGAAGATATGACCGACACAGAAGCTATACCGCAATATCTCCGGGGTCTAAGCCCCAGATACTGGGAATTAATACTTGCGCGGGAGAATATGCCGACAACGCTGGAGGCTTTACAACTCATATGCATCAGGTTCGATCTGGATAACAAACAAAGGCGCAACGAAGCCTACGCGATAGACTGAGGCGGCTACCGAGGCGGCTACCGAGGCGGCGACCGAGGCGGCGACCGAGGTGGCTACCGAGGCGGCGGTCGCGACAACCGAGGCGGATACGCCGGACGAAGCCGAGGCTACAACAACGAAAACGGAAACAATCGAGGAGGTCATAATGATAGAGGCGACTGAGGCGGCGATCGCGGAGCCAATCGAGGCGGGAATTTTCGGGGACACTCTCGGAAATGTTACGTCTGTGAGGGAGAACACGGAATATTTCAATGCAACAAATTCAACGATTGGGTAAAAACAGAAAAAGAAAAGACTAAACCGAGAGCCGAAGCAAATCTGGCGATTGGCGCTAT
>RBNK01001256.1:0-16572 GCA_003990785.1 Endogone sp. FLAS-F59071 | reverse complement strand
AAGAAGGGTGTCGATGTAGGTGTTAACTAGCAAGAATTAAGTGTGATCGATCGAATAAAGTGTATCTGTTAGAATCTCGAAACTATCCAATTGCTTACTCCTTGAGTAAGGCTTCAGTATCCCTTGGATTGTCTGTTTGTAAGCTTCCTTAGCTTGTTGCAGTCCGAATTTTATTGATAATTGCGAGCGGGATATTTATAAGAAATTACAAGGTGCTATACGGGCAGCTACCCAGGTTACTACTTGAATTTCTGATTGGCTCGGCTAAATATAAGGTACAAATTGATTGGCTAAGATATAATAAAATGATATATCAGGTTATAATGTAATTGGGCGACGAAATAATATATCAGATCGAAATACTATTTTAGGTTATAGCGTGATTGCGGATCTTAACAATGTTAAAGGTCTTAACAACGTTAAAGGTCTTAACATTGTTGAGAGTCACATGACTTGATCTTCACATGATCAAATTGTATGTCGTCACAAAATGTTCCGTCACAAAATGTTCCGTCACAATAGACTATAAATCACTCAAATACCTAAAAAAATAGCCAACTCTCTCCACTTGACAAGTATGATAGATGGACTATCTCAACAACTACTACTTTAAAATAATTTACAAACCTAGAAAGCTTAATGTTATAGCAGATGCATTATCTCGACAATAATAAAAGAAAGAACAAATCAAAGCCATTATTGAAATTACAGACAATTAGATATAAGAAATTCAAAAAAGAATTCAAGTAGATAAAGAAGTACAAAAAATTATAAATAAACTTAATACTAATCTAGATACTGCAAACAAATTCAAGATTCGAAATAACAACCTTTATTATGAAGATCAACTCTTCATACTACTAAACCTTCATATTATGACAGAACATTTTGTGACGACATACAATTTGATCATGTGAGATCACAAGTCATGTGACTTGCAATAACGCTGAGACTTGTAGCATTGTTGAGACTTGTAGCATTGTTGAGACTTATAGTGTTGTTGAGACTTGTAGCGTTGTTGAGACTTGTAGCATTGTTGAGACTTGTAGCGATGCTAAGATCCGCAATCACATTATAACCTGATATATCATTTTATTATATTTTAGCCAATCAATTTGTATCTTATATTTAGCCGAGCCAATCAGAAATTCAAGTAGTAACCTGGGTAGCTACCTGTATAGCACCTTGTAATTTCTTATAAATACCCCGCTCGCAATTATCAAATTTGGACTACAACAAGCTAAGAAAGCTTCTTACAGACAACCCGAGGGATAATCCTGCAAAGTCTAAATAGACTTTGCAGAAGAAGCCTTAGTCTGGGACTAAGCAATGGTTAAAGAGAAAGAAGTTTATTATTATACAAAGCTTATTACATTACATTCACTATATAATACACTTTCCTACCAGTCCACTACCCTTCAAGCCGCTACCGCATAACCCGCTAAGACCCCTAAGATATGCTACAGTGAATAATTTGCTGTTAGAATATTTTAGTCCATCACAATTGGTGATGACTGGCAGGAAATCATTAGAGAACCACCCATCCGACCAGATTTCCATTATCTATATTGCTTAACAAGAACAGCCAAAAACAAGTACAGCTACCACCCTCGACGAAGTGGCGCCAAGTTGACCTAGACCTAGACAATTGATACATTGGAGCAGCCAAGAGAGACATTGATTAGAGCTACAGCATGTACCCTGTACTCAGGTGCAGGTTCGAATCACTAGTACAACCAGGTTCCACCCAAGATAAGACCTATATGAAACATACGATCGCTGGATAGCAACAATATTGCCGGAGAGCAAAACAGACAGAAAATAAATTACTGAGTTGAACAAGAGATACGGACTGAATGAACTGATAGAGAAACTGAACAAGAAATGGATAAATTATAACTACCTCGAAGCCAGTGCCCCCTGGTATGTGCTATAGAAAATGACTATAAGAACCACCGACGCCTGCCCTGGAGGAAGAACAAAATGATCACAGCAATAATTAGACCTGAAGAACATTCGATATGTAGTTTGACAGAACATACATCCTCGGATCACTGACTAGATCAGGTCCCGGACATGATAAGCCCGAATAGAAGAGACTGGAATGAACAACTGCTAGACAGACAGACAGATGGACATACCTCGCGGAAACCCTTGGAGGAAGACAAAGCAATGGATGGCCATCTACTTAGGTTGACTCCTAGATGGAAGAAGAACAATTTTAAAAATATTTATTAATTATGAGAATCCTATAGGAATTTATTAGGAATTCTCTCTCTGGACAAACTCAGCAAAAATCATAATACTTACTTTGATGAGCGACCAACCTGATCAACCTCTGGGAATTCGAACTCGTCACTCTCATCTGAATCAAATAGAACAACAGCAGAATCAAACAGAATAGCACGAACAAGAGAAGGACTCCCTGGAGCATGCCAGCTTCGGATAGCCCTTACTGGAGTCTGAAATCCATCCGAATCAGAAGAACCTGCTGGTGAATCAGGAACTTCGCTCTTGTCCCTGATGAAGAGATTTATATAGAAATTAATAGGAATTCTTACTCCTGACGAAATCAGTGAAGTAGATATTTACCCATCAACAACTTCAGGAGGCTCATTCTCCTTATCTGATGACCCCGAAGGTGCAGGACTCGCCACTGGAGTTGAGACTAGGATGCTCGAATCCAAGACTTGACCAACCCCAGAAGAATCCGAATATCCTTCAGAAGTCACTGAATTTTGAGACAATTCTAATTACATAAAGAAAACATAGAAGAAGTAAACCATTAGTAAATGAAAATACTTCAGGAAGATCCCCGCCTACTGCACCTACCAGGATATAGCGTCGCATCCGCATCAAAGCCTTCATCAACTGGAAGCACGTTGAAATCAAGGCTCGCTGCAATAGCAGCTTCGACCTCTTCTTCCTCCTCTTCTTTATGTTCGAAATCCACAAGAAGACTCACTACAGGACTAGGAGTTAAGTCTGGTTCATAATACCAGGCTGCTTCATCCCAAAACCCCAGAGGAGTTTCGCGGATGACCTCACCATTCTCAGAAGTAGCCAGAGGTGCTAGAAGATTAAAATACATAGCAAAGTCATAAGAAAAGAAATCATTGGTGATCAAGCAGACTTCTAATTGATCAGATACTCACCAACCCATCGACGCTTGGGAGGATGGTCAACGTCCTCAGAATCTGCTGTATCCAAAAACCGTTGACTGGGAGGAGTTTCGCAGATAACCTCGTCATCATCCCGGCAATGCTTGCCAAGGACAGAAGTAACTGGATATTGTTGATACTGCGAAGTCATAATGGAAGTATAGGAGAAAGGAGTAGTATGTGAATTAGAAGACTTTTGAAGTTACAAAGACAGATGTCGGGACCCCCATTCTTATAACCGCCAGAATCACACGCAAGAACAACCTAGAATCTCATGACCCAGAATAGTTCACCCCCGACCACCCAAGCACCCACCCCCGAATCTCGGTACGACCCCAAGGACTTACCTAGAAAGAGACACCTCATTGCTGACCCAAGCAGATAACCCTTGTCAGAGAGAAAGAGAGCAGACGAATCCGGACAACAAAAGCAAGACATATGACAAGATCCAGCCAAGAAATGAATTGCCAAAAGCAAGTCACCAAGCTCAGAAACAGAATCACGTGCGAATCCTACGCCCCCGACACCTCATGGCGAGATTCATTCAGACTGATGCACGCAGCATTCAGACAGACCAACACACGCACACACCCACCCGAATCACTCACCTCGTTCTGCCAATAACCCTACCGAATCACCCAGCTCAATGAATTAGTTCAGATCATCAGTGTCGAATGAGCTCACACAGAAAGCCAGGACCCTCGACCGAGGACCCGATCCACACCCGAATGACCTGAGAGTTAGAAGGAAAATAGACGACGAATCAGCTCACGCCCGAAAACAAGCTTCGCGGATAAACAAAACAAATCACGCCATCCGAATCACATGACCTACCCCCTAGGCATAAACAAAACGAATCATACAAGGAATGTACCGCGACCACCGCATATGGTAAAATCTTGAGTTACGTACCAAAATCAGCAGAATGACTCACACGTGCACCACGTAGAGAGATCCTTGAGAATTCTAGCAAGATTATTGTGACAAAAAAAAAAAAAAAAAAAAAAAAAAAAAAAAAAAAAAAAAAAAAATGAAAGAAAGTCAGAACGACCGAAACGAGAGAGACAAGCAAGTTGAGCGCCATAAATCTAGAACGACCGAACGACCGAACGAATCCAGAACGACTGTGTATCCGAACACACATACCCGGACAAATCAGCGTAAAGGGCAAGAACGATGATATGTGGAAGATTTAGGAGATTTTGAAAAAGGATAGCGAGCACAGTCTTCAGTTATATATTTCTTTTTTTTTATATTTCGACACCCTCAGAGTCTATTTTATTCAGTCGTCACAGTTACATCAGTTATTTTATTTATCAAACAATTATTATTATTTTCATTTATTTTATTTTCGATCGATTTCAATTTTCATTCTATACATCGAACAATAACATACCCGATCGATTTCATCCCCTTTTTATTATTATTGCATTGAATAATAATGTGTTTGATTGATTTCCATTTTCCCTGACGTATTTCTTTCCATTTTCCCTGATGTATTTATTTCCATTTTCCCTGATGTATTTATTTCCATTTTCCTCTGACGTATTTCATTTATCAGTTCAGTTTAGTATTTTATTCAGATTGGACATTATTACCTCATTATTATTTTATTACCTGGCGATCTTCGATGGACACTTATTTTATTTATTTAGTATTTTCTTATATTTATATTTTTAGATGACTTCGACGAATTTAACTGACAGATTTAACTGAAGACCTGGTGACCGACTTCGCTACACCCACCTAGATCACGCACACGACCAATTTCGGAGACTTGTACCCAACTCGTGATCAGAGGAGTTTATTTTATTAGCTCCCTCCAATTCACACCGCCAAGGATGCTGAACGATGACAACATAGATTTAGTTATGTGTAAGAAAATATGCGTAGATGCAATTTCTCACACAGAGAGGAGATGTAACGGAACATTTTGTGATGACATACAATTTGATCATGTGAGATCACAAGTCATGTGACTTGCAATAACACTGAGACTTGTAGCATTGTTGAGACTTGTAGCATTGTTGAGACTTGTAGCATTGTTGAGACTTGTAGCGTTGTTGAGACTTGTAGCGATGCTGAAATCTGCAATCACATTATAACCTGATATATCATTTTATTATATCTTAACCAATCAATTTGTACCTTATATTTAGCCGAGCCAATCAGAAATTCAAGTAGTAACCTGGGTAGCTGCCCATATAGCACCTTGTAATTTCTTATAAATACCCCACTCGCAATTATCAATAAAATTTAGACTGCAACAAGCTAAGAAAGCTTCTTACAGACAACCCGAGGGATAATCCTGCAAAGTCTAAATAGACTTTGCAGAAGAAGCCTTAGTCTGGGACTAAGCAATGGTTAAAGAGAGAGAAGTTTATTATTATACAAAGCTTATTACATTACATTCACTATATAATACACTTTCCTACCAGTCCACTACCCTTCAAGCCACTACCACATAACCCACTAAGACCCCTAAGATATGCTACAGTGAATAATTTGCTGTTAGAATATTTTAGTCCGTCACAATATTAAGATTCTATAAGAACATTACAATATATCCTTAACAGGATACTTTAGATTTAACAAGATATATAAAGCACTTACTAGAAACTTTTACTGATCAAAAATGGATACTTATCAATATAACAAAATACTTAGATAATTACTTGCTGGATTATTACAACCACTATCTATACTTGCTGAAAAATAAGAACAAATCAGTATGAATTTCATTGTCCAACTGCTAAAAACAACATCTAAAAAAGATGTAATAACTATCTTCATTGATTGACTTAGCAAACAAATACACTTTGTTGCAAGCAAAACAACTGATACTACACCTGATATAGCAAAAATATTTTTTGACAATATTTTTCACTTATATAGACTACTGTGAATTATTATCTGCAACTGAGACTTAAAATTTACAAGCAATTTTTAGCAATTACTATTCAAAATACTTGGAACAAAAATAGCACTATTAACTGCATTTCACCTACAGACTGATAGATAAACAGAATGCATAAACCAGATATTAGAATAAATACTTAGAACTTATGTCAACTATCAACAGAATAACTAGGATAAATACTTAACTACTGCCAAATTTTTATATAACAATGCTTAGCAAAAGTCAATAAAACTATCACAATTTTTCCTGAACTATAGCTATCATCTGCTGTGAGAGGAGACTGGAAGATTTATACAAGTACAAAATGCCCCGATTCAACAATGACGAATACCTCCGAAGCCGAGTCATCGAAGCATACTAAGCCTTAGAAGATCCTCCATCTGAACTATTACCTGAGGAAGGATCTGCCCTACGAAGGACTCAAATAATAATGAAAAACATCGACATTGCTCAGAAATGACAAACACAAGATGAATTTCAGGCCTACTACAAGATCGCTAGGATCTGGGAAGAAGATCTCGAACATGTATAGGACTGACGACATGCAGAGGCATGTAAACGAGTACTACATCAAGAGATTCCCCTCCAATCTCAAAGGATTGCCCTCCGGATTTACGGACTCTTCCAGTTTTGACCAGTCGCCTTGAAAAGACTTACCAAAATTGGACCATCTGCATTTCACCAACTGTCTCAAAATGCCTTTGAGGAACTTAAAGAAGAAATCCGTATATTACAAAGAGATTTCGACTAATTGGAACAGTTCCTTGACTTGTGAAACCTTTAACTGTCTTAAAACCTTTAACCATCTTAAATCTTTAACCGTCTTAAATCTTTAACTTATATAACCTGTTATATCACATACATTCATAATTAGTTTATATTTTGAATAGTCAATAGTTTTGAGAGTAGTAACAGGGCAGCTACCCATATAGCACCTCTTCAAAACTATATAAATATTCCCCCTTTATTTCCATTCAATAAATCTTTGCCTGAGCTTGAGCCCAATACAAGTCTAATAACCCTAACGCAACTGGTGAAGAAAGTATTGCTTAGTGAATTCAAGCCGAGAGATAACCTTTTTGACATCTAACAGATAATTGATTGCTGATACACATCCGAAGGGACTAATATTCCCTAGCGCCTCTAAACATATACTTTAATATTTTCGTAATATTATTCCTCCACAACCCCTATTTTCCACTTTGATTTTATCTACAGTACGGATTTTAGCCCAGCTACTGGTTCCTAATTGAGCCCCCTATCTCCTCCATACTTAGCCGATTCCAGAGTCTCATCCTCACATTTTGGCGTCCAACGTGGGGGGGTAATATTCGATTTTATTGAGTACATACCCCAGTGATATATTTTCACTACCTTGAACAACCTTGACAAAATAGACCATCCAGACATACCACCAAGACTAGTAAGGACACTAATTCGGAAACACTACTGAAGACTATCACAAGAATCGGATAGATCAGATGCATCTACAAGCACTATTGGAATTACTATCACTTACGAGCACATTCAACTATCAAGAGAAGGAAATGAAAGTGAACACAACAGTGAAGGAGTAGAAAGCATCTACCAAGAAGAATTGGATGGACTAATCTGGCATTGGACTAACGATTTTGAAATCAACACACTATTTGAAGAACAAGAAGAAGAATCAACAGAACAGAATTTCGACATGTCACTATCACCACCCACCTTTTCAGGATACACACCAGCCAAGTCAGTAAACCGATTCATTGACAACATCCAACTTTATGTTGCAGCAAGAGGACTAAATGCAGCACAACATGGCAGCATCATTGTAGCAGTACTTAGAGGACCTGCAAAAACCCAATACAATACAGCGATTGCAGCAGGAGCAGCAAATGGAGGATTAGCAGCACCACCAACTGACATAGCATCCATCACAACTTGTTACACATGGTTGAGAACCAGATATCATACAGCAGAAATACAACAACAGTTGAGGGATCAGATCATGCAAACTATACAAGAAAAAGGCCAGTCACCTTTGAAGTTCTACACTAAAGTCTGAGACATGATCGAAACCGCAGGATATGTAGATGCAGTACAAGACCAGGTAGCAGAATCAACCTTCATGCAGGGAATACAAGCAGAATTAGCACTCGTGATCCAGTCATCACCTACCACTCTTAACCTACTTGGAAAAGTAAATTTTGCCCAGAGATACTGGCTAGCATGAAATCCAAGTCAAGACATCTACTAACAGATAGTGGCACCAACATTCAGAAGAAGAGAAGTCAGCAAGCTGTACCACTCTATACCAGTCATCAATGCAACAGCAACTGGAAAACCCATACCTACCGAGCGAGATATTGATGAGTTAACTGCAAAATTTACCAGGATGGAGGCACATATCACCAACATTGAAAAGAAGCAGTACCAACCTAGACAAACATCTTACAACTCTTCTTACAGTGCCCAACCAGCAAATTGGACCAACAATCAGAATAACAGGAATTACGATCGATTCTTGACATACTACAAATGTGGAGAAGAAGGGCACATTGCCAGAAACTGTCAGTCAGAAACAAATAGAAGAGCAGAACCAAGCAATAGTAACTGCCAACAGCAGACCAGACAGAGAGACGGGATGTACCTTATACAAACACCAACTCTCCAGATTCGAGAAATCTTTGAAGACAGCAACAATGAAGACATCTGGATTCTACCAGCTATACCAGGAAGGAAACCAGGCTGACCTCCAGAAAAACCTTACAATCGCCCAGAAGGAAACAAGAAAAACAAGGAACCCGAGGTAGTCATCGAGCATAAGAAACCTGAAGTCATATATAAGGCTCCAGATTTCAGCAAGTTCGAAGAACCTAGTCAAGATCAACCGATGTCAGAAAGCCCAAGCTGAGAAACCCAGACTCGATATACCAAAACCTATCACTATAATGCCTGGGAAGATATGAAGAATCACCAAGTTAGCATGACCTTTGCTCAAGCAGCGGAACTCAATCTGGCTATCAAGACCCAAATCAGAGAAGGACTGAGTGATACCAAACCAGGATTCAAGGTGGTCAAGATCAACCAGGCCCAACCATCAGCAGAAGAAATGAGTGATGAAGAAGATACTAGGAAAGCCTCGGCCGTTGCTACATGCACTATCGAATCAACACCTTTTGAAGCCATCATCGATTCAGGAGCAGGAGGATGTATCATCGCTAAGAAAGCACTTGACAGATTAGGATGGGGAATCGAACTACCAACAAGCCTAAACTTCACTACAGCAGGCGGCAACCATGCAATACCCCTTGAAAAAATGAAGGATATTCCTATCTGATTCGGAGATATCACTATACCAGTGACCATGCTGGTTGTCGACATGCAGACCTATGATGTTATCCTAGGAAATGAATAGCTGAACAAAGCAAAAGCCGTCATCGATATCTTCGGTGAAAGAATGAGGATTACCTGCAGAGGAAGAACCTTCCAGATTTCTATCAACATTCACAAAGGAGCTCGACCTGAAACAGAGGATATTACGTATGAATCCGATCAAGTAATGGTTACCCAACCCGGATCAGATCATGACATTGACTTCGAAGACACAGATGATGAAGAAAAAGCTCAACATGGCTGGCAACTACTTTACAAGAAGGAATGGAACTACCTCATCAGTTGGAACATGAAATACCAATACTGTCCATTCTGCGAACAAAGGATTTATTGTGCAGAAATGATGTGCAACTGTCCACAAACAAAGCAGATCCCAAAAGAAGAGAGCCTTCAGGAACACATACCTGCCAAACCACAAATACATAACAAGCTGCCACAACCCAAGAAGCAAGAAATGCCAGACCTTTATCGAGGACCTTACTCCGGAAAACAACCACACCCCTTTAAAGATGGGAGCCACATCTGGGATATCTGCAAAGAGAAGGCACCTTTCATTGGCAAGTCATACTTCTTTGAAAACCAAGATGATTTTCAGAACAAATACTGGGACGAATGGAATGTATGAGACATGTGGATAGTAGCCAAAAGGTCGGAGTATCCAGATCAACACTTCGACTACAAGTACCATGGAACCTACCTCAAAGATTGGGACAATGAACATCACCGAGAACACAATAAAGATATGATCAACATTATGATCAATGCTCGCCAAACTAACTATGAGCTACCATTACCTCAGCACGCTATAGAAGGATCAGCAGGACTTGACCTTATGACTCCAGAAAGCATATCTCTACAACCCGGAGATAGTATAATTCTTGACACCAGATTTGCCTTAGAAATACCGGAAGGACATTTCGGAATGGTAAAACCAAGAAGCTCATTGGCAAAAGCAGGACTCACTACAGATGCAGGAGTAATCGATCAAGATTATACTGGAACCATCAGAGTCATTGTAGTCAACTGATACCAAACCAAACGGATTGACCTAGAAAAAGGAGACCGAGTTGCATAAATGATTATCTTACCTTATGTAACGGTTACACTCCAAGAACAACACTCCAACTTGGTCAGAACTACAGCCAGAGGTCAAGGCAGATTTGGATCAACTGGAGTCAATGCAACTATTGTAAATCGACAACAAATTTCAGCAGACCGAAAAGAAGAAGGAAAGAATGACCGCCTAGCAGTCAAAATTGGAAGAAACTTACAAGAAGGACAAATCATGGAAATCAGAGCAATCATCAACAGAAACCAAGACATCTTTGTAACCAGTTTGGAAAGTACCACAGAAGCAGACCCAAAGTACCAACATCACATCGATACAGGTGACCATGAACCAATCAAGAAAGCACCCTACCGCCTCAACCCGAGCTACTGAAAATAGGTCACCGAAGAAATCACTCGACTAGAAAATGATGGTGTAATCATCAAATCAAAGAGCCCATAGGGATTCCCTATTGTTGTTGCACCAAAGAAGGAAATCATCATTAACGAGGACAAAATCAGAACTGAAACAACAGCCCCAAGATTCTGTGTGGACTTCCGAGCCCTTAATGCTATCACAAAAAAAGATGCATTTCCTATACCAAGGATTGACGACTTACTGGATTTAGTGGAGAAGCAGCCTCAATACTTCTTGAGCTTTGATTTGTATGCTAGATATCACCAGATTACACTTACCCTGGAAGCAAGTGAACGATCCGCATTCGTAACACAAGATGGCCACTACCAGTACACCCGGATGCCCTTTGGGTTATGCAACACCCTGCCATCTTTCCAAAAAGCAATGACAGATGTCTTCAGAGATATGATTGGCAAGAACATTACAGTATATATTGACGATATTCAGCTATACTCACCAGATTGGCCAAGTCATGTCAGGGGAATCATCGAGATTTTTCGAAGACTTCGAGAAAGTAGATTCAGACTTAAAGCAAAGAAGTGCACAATCGGAGAAATAGAAATGAAGTACCTCGGATTCATCATCACAGCAGAAGGACTCAGAACTGACCTAAGCAAGACCAAGGAAATCCGAACCTACCCAGTACCTACAAATATATCCAAGTTATAAGCCTTTTTGGGACTAGCAACCTTCTATCGAAAATTTGTCAAGGACTTTTTGATGATTGCACGACCCCTGCACTACCTGCTTAGGAAAGGAATCCAGTTTGAATTCAGAATGCCCCAACGTTTGGCTATGGAAGATGTAAGAGTGATAGATATAAAAGCAGCAACAAACACTTACAGAAACATAACAAACAATCATGCCTCGATTCAACAATGACGAATACCTCCGTAGCCGAGTCATTGAAGCATACCGAGCCTTAGAAGACCCTCCATCCGAACTACTACCTGAGGAAGGATCTGCCCTACGAAGGACTCAAATAATAATGAAAAATATCAACATTGCTCAGAAACAACAAACACAAAACGAATTTCAGGCCTACTATAAGATTGCCAGGATCTGGGAAGAAAATCTCGAACACGTATAGGACCGACGACATGCAGAAGCATGCAAACAAGCACTACATCAAGGGATTTCCCTCCAATCTCAAAGGATTGCTCTTCAGATTTACGGACTCTTCCAATTCCGACCAGCCACCTTGAAAAGACTTACCAGAATTGGACCATCTGCATTTCACCAACTGTCTCAAATTGCCTTTGAAGAACTTAAAGAAGAAATCCATGTAATACAAAGAGATTTTGACCAATTGGAACAGTTCCTTGATTTGTGAAACCTTTTAACTGTCTTAAATCTTTTAACCGTCTTAAATCTTTAACCGTCTTAAATCTATAACTTATATAACTCGCTATATCATATAAATTCATAATTAGTTTATATTTTGAATAGCCAATAGTTTTTCGAGTAGTAACCTGGGCAGCTACCTGTATAGCACCTCGAGAAATTGTATAAATATCCCTCAATTCTTTATTCAATAAACTTCAGTTCAATAGCAGTGCACACTCAAGATCCCTTTGAGAGCTAAAGATCTCACCCCCTTCTACACACATCAAAAGCGCTAAAGACTATAAGTCTGAAATTTACAATTAATAATCTTATAAAGAAACAAAGTACTTTCGATACCTTAGAAACCTTGCGACATACTCGGAGATTCCTAAGTCCAACGCGGATTAGTATCATCAGACGCTTCCTCAAAGGCGGTTTAGAAGAAACCCCCTTACAACTTGGTAGCAGCGGTAACGAAAAACCATGATAATCAGAAACATACTACTAATATTTTTACAAAGGCCTAGAATTACCAATTCCTTTTAGACACGACCGACGTACTCGGAGTGCTACTAAAAACATCATACACATCTTACTTCCAACAGCCAGAGAGGCTACATACATCACGGAACCCTTCAAGTGGACACAATATCAGCAACTGCTACGAAGCACTAATTCAACAACAGTAGCTCGTTTACGAGGCGAAACATACCTTGAACTCTACAACGAACTTTTAGAAGAATTCGAAAACCCTCTTACAACTGAAGCCTACTTCGAAGCATTTCAAGATTTCCTCTACGAAAACATCAAAGGAGATCACGACATTGTTTCCATCACACGAGCAGAACACCAATTCACCAACCTTACATCTACCGTACAAGGATATAATAATCGTCAAGTTATCAAAGAGTGGATCACCAACTCGCAATTTGATTACTCAACACACCGAGGCACCGTCTACTACAGAATTGCAAACAGATTATTCGAAAAATTAGTAGCAGAAGACCTCACACGATTTGCCAAAACAACACCATTAGAATCAACTGTACCTATCACACCACTATCCATCAAGGATCCTATCAATCCTATCAATCTCACAACATCTATATTCCGACATACACCTGGACCGAGCAAACTAACATTCAGAGAAGCAACCAATATAAGTGACTTACATGAACCTGAGACAACTGTCTATCACAACGCCGACACTGCATTTATTGAAGATGCCGATACAACCATTCGAAGAATTACACTCGAAGCCGACATACTTGAAGAATCAGAAGACCTTAACTCAGAAGACAAAATATTAGATCACAAAGTAAGAGAATACTTCCAACAAACGGACAGAGGAGAAAACAAACTTCCAACATTACCACTACTCGCACCAACTACATTCACCGATATAATGGCTGATGCCGCAATCGCCACACTGACCGCACAAGTAGCAGCCTTAACTGCACTTGTAGGACAAGTAGCACAACTTAGTCAGAAAACTAAGGCAGTCAATCTACAACCCTTTGATGGAGAAGCAAAAGAAGTTGCCGCATTCATATCAGCCGTTGAAGCCAATTACAATGCCAACAGCTGGAATGATAATCGAGTACCAGACGACAGACTCACCAACAACGTCAATCATACACCTGAACAAGTATATACCAAGTCATATGCACAGGTCAACAAAATTGTTGGATTTCTCAGAAAATCTGCAGCAATCTGGTGGCAAAATTTGCCTAGAAAACCTTTGACCTAGTAAGATACAACCTTGGTAGCTGCTCAAATAGCTAATGCAGCCCAACCAGGATATCCAAATATCCCCATCCAACAAGGTCTTAGATCCTTACTGATCAACAAATTCCGCAGTAGCGCACATATCGCTGAAGCAAAGAAACGACTAGCTACAGCAAGATTCAACACCGAAGGAAACAAAACCTTTGAAGCTTTCGCCGCAGAAATCGACACTGACCTCATCATCATTGGGATGCCTTACGACGATGACAATCACATCACTTGTGGTGCACGAGCCGACACCTTATTCAAGACCCTTCCGCAGTGGCTTGAAACCCGCATTAAGGAGAAAGGGAGCCCATGTGCTCACGAACAATGGTGTTTCGGCATGGTCATCAAATCAGCACGTACAATCCTATCAGCACAACAAACACGGATAGAAAACAGGAATCAAAACTCTGGCTCAAGCAGCAAACCAACAACTGGTACTTACCGACGAGAAGGATTCAACCCACGAGGAGGATTCAGAGGAGGACGAGGAAATTACAACAATAACCTGACATGGCGAAACAATTTCAAGAAAGAAGAAAACAAGGATGATTGGAAGAAAATGAAGACTTGCTTCAATTGTGGAAAACGTGGACATATCGCACCTGATTGTAGAAGTACTCATACTATTTCGGGAGAAAAGATCACAAAGAAAGAAGAAACTAAAGGTACAAGTAAAAGCATGACGACTGAAGAAGAAACGGATCCCAGAGATATCAGCCGACTGTACATAATTGAAGAAAAATATAGCCAAGGATACCGCAAGTTAAACGAGCAAGAACAAATCACCCTCATCAATTGGAACATAGTGCAAACAAGATGCCCATTCTGTGACCAATGCATCTATTGCGCAGAACACATATGCAACTGTTCAACAACTCACCTCATACCAGATAAATCCAAAGTAGAAGACTTCCTCATCATCAAAAAGAAGGATCGAAGAATAAAACTGCAACCAAGACGCCGACAGATGCCACCGATGAATAATGGACCCTACCATGGCAAAAACCCACACCTGTACGCCAACAATACTGGAGAAATTTACGACATTTTCTGGAGAAGCTATCAATACGTTGGCAAAGGAAAGTTCTGGGGAGACAAGAAAAGATATGAACAAGGAGTATATTGGGACGAAATCTATCCACAAGATCTTTGGACTGTTCATGACTCATCTACTATCGATGGCAAGGGATGCGATCCAGCCTACAATAGCACTTGGCAAGAACTGGCCGACATTGAAGAAGGAAGGCAAGAAGATAAAGAACAAGAACAGGAAGAATCATCAGATGATGAACGACTATATATGATATAAGAAACCAACAACGAAACCAACTTCCTAGTCGAAAAGAAGCACTCGGATGCTATAATACCTACCAAAGGAACAGCAAACTCCGCAGGATATGATATCCATGCAAACGAAGATGCACTAATTCCACCAGGATCAATTTTTCTGATCAAAACAGGAATCGCCCTGAAGCTACCAACTGGAACTTATACACAAATCCTGGACAAAAGCAGTAAAATCAAGGAAGGAATCTCGATCAAAGCAGGAGTTATTGATGCAGACTATACTGGCGAAATTATACTCGTAGTCCACAACTTATCAGCTCGCCGCAAATACCGAGTCACCAAAGGAGCTAAGCTAGCGCAATTCGTATTCATTAAACTGGACAACTTAGTAACAGCCAAAGTCGTAGAACAGCTTCCAAAAACTGAACGAGCTGCAGGAGGATTCGGTTCAACAGACAAAAAGAAACCTACACTTACCAAGGATGAACGCTGATACCTGAAAATGGCACAAGGAATAGTACCATATAGATGCTGTCCTCATGGAAACAGAACCTACTGTGCAGACGACGCCTGGAAATGCTGGAGTTGCATAGAAGAAAGCAAGAAACCACAAATTCAACAGTTAGCAAAGGAAGAAGAAGAAGCCAAACAAGCTCGCAAAGTCATAAAATTACCAACCAAAGAGAAGAAAACGGATTGGTCGATCGAAGATACAACAGACATGTGGTCTATCGATGAAAGGAAAGTAGAAGAAAAAGAAGAAAAAGTAGAACACGGAACCTTATCATCACTCGGGAAGAAGACAGAACTTCTCTTCTACAAAGGAACAATAAAGAACGAAACAGTCAATGTACTAATCGACAGTGGAGCAACATGCAATTTTATCAGCAAACAGCTAGCCAATTAACTCAAAATAATCAAGTCACCCTGCGAAGCAGCAATGATTGTAGAAGTCGCAGATGGAGGAACCCAACGAGTCACCCATACTGCCAAGAACCTTCCAATATCAATCGAATCATACTAGGATATACTGAATTTCGAAATCATAGGTATGCCCGGACCAAGTGTAGTATTTGGAAAAAGTTGGCTAGATCAGAAGAACCCTAACATCGACTGGCCAAGTGGAACCATGGAGTTTACTCATCGAAACAAGGACATCAAATTGGTCTCCAAATCAAGAAATGGCAAGATCTGACTCTACTCAGCTAAAAAATTCTACCAACATCTCGAAAAAGATGACATAGTTTACTGCTGCA